>CM033455.1:21659946-21703505 GCA_019425755.1 Amaranthus cruentus
TTTTTTTTTAATTAAAAAAACATATATAGCCTATATATCTATATCGACACGGGATTATTAATATAATATATATCTATAGAAGTGTTATCAATTGAATCTTCATTTTGAATCTTCATTCACCACAGCCTAAAAACAAAATAATAAGTGTTATCAATTGAATATTTGAACAATCAAATGTACTTAAATTTTGAATATAAAAGACTGCAAGGAAAAGAAATTATACATTATTTTGAATAAGTTTTGCCCTTTGAGCAAATTTCAGTGTGTTTAGTGTTTCAGCAGCACAACTGTACAATATCACAACAAATTAATGTTAAGACACAGAAGTACAAGCATAGTATTTCAACTTCCAACCTGATGAAGACCCCTACGTCCTAACTAACAGCTTCTGTCTTCTGCCACAATTAACAAGTGATCATGAATTATAATACATTGCCACAATTTTAGAAAATAATTCTTATAATTTTAGAAAATGAATAATCCAAAAATTTTTAAACTTACGTTCCTGCAAATAAATGCAATACAATAAAAGTGGTGTTCATAACCACCTTCATTCTATCCCATACCAACCAAATTATTTCCCAATTTACAATGAAAGTGGTGTTCATAACCACTTTTTTTCCAATCAAAACTATTTAACTAAACTGTATCGTTATGCTCACTAACATTCTAAATACACTAATATGGGAAGCATTTAGAAAATATTTTAGCTTTAGGATAAATTCACACCTAATAATATTTTAGCATGACCAGCAAGAGAAAACACTAAGATAACAAACAGTAAAGCATTATAGTTCCAACTGTAAGATAATAAGTGAAAATTTGATGAACATTCAACATAAAACATACTCTCTTCGTCCCACTCATTTATCTACATTTGTACTTAGAAGCTCACGTTAGGAGCTAAAACATACTCTCTTCATCCCACTCATTTAGTCATAATATAAATAAGCAAAACACAATATCAGAGCACAACACACGTTTAGCCTTGTATAGAGCAACTTGCTCCTTCGCAACTTAAGCTTTCTAAGAAATTTGTAGAGAACAGTAGGTAGAAGCGATTACCTTTGGTTTAAGCAAGTAATAGGCAAAAGAAAGAGAAGTTTTGGGAGGAAAATTGAAAAGGGGAATAAGAATAGATGTAAAGACAAACATGTTTAGCCCAAGCTTCACGCCCAACAGGATTAATATAGTTTTGGATATCCACAACACTATTAAAATCTGTACAAAATACCTTTCTAGGGTTAGCAAAGTTATTGCATCCTGTCATCTGCTACTTTGGTATTAATAAGCAGCATTATTGCTGCATTATCTAGTGTGCTTCGTGTGTGCAGAGGTATGTGCAGAAGCAATAAAGTCAAAATGTGCATAAGTATCTTACCATAACAAGGAGAACAGAATTGCCAAAAGCGAAAAACGCGCAGGCAATAACATATCTTCTGGTGCTGTTGTGCCCATGGAGATGACTACCAAGCTCTTAATCACTAATTTTAAGATTTCTGTAAAATAATTTTCGTCTAAAGTTAATTTAGATCGGGACTAAAATGAATCATAACTAAATTTCTACGATAAAAGTCTAATAACATACCGTGGTTGCTGCTAACAATTAGGTTCATCAAAAATAGCAAATTCCAAACTCAAGATTACCAACACTAGTTGATGCTAACAATGGAGTAAAATGAAGAGAAGAAATAGCATACTGTGGCTGAATGAAGGAAAATGAACAAGAATCGAAGTAAACGAACAAATAGCGCAGCAGGCAATCGAAGAAATAAAGGAAACAAAGAAAAAATGAAGCAGCAGCAAACCTGATTATGAAGCAACAGCAATCGAAGAAATATGTATTATCGACATGAACTAATATGGACTATATTTATTTAAACAATTAAGGCTTAGAGAGAAAGAATCATTAAGGTTTAGATAAATGAACAAATTCCGAAGTTTTGATACAATAATTCAACAGTGAAACAGCAGCAGATCAACGAAGAACTAATTATTTGTATGTTGCGAAAGTGAAGGAGCAGGCAAATAAGTCATCTACTCGTGTAACATTTTACATACTTTCTCTTACATCAACTTAATTAGACATTTTACATGCTTTCTCAAATCACGAGTTCACGACAAAACATCAACAATAATTTGGGAGTAGCTAGTGTCGCATCAAGAGAATACAAAACACTTTCAACTCTCAGCCCTCACCAGCAAAATATCAACAATCTACATTTACATTTTTTCCTTCAAACCTTATAATCTACCAACTAGTCTTACATGAGCCACAGAAACCAAACAATTTCACACAGACTGTTAGCTGCAGACCACCTACATATACATTTTTCAGGACAAATCTATGGCACAATCTACATTTTTACACATTTTGATCCTTTCAATATCAATCTAAGGACCCATTAGTAAGGAGATATGAAGGATGAGCAAGAAGAAGCATCATCAGCATCCTCGACATCTTGTATCTTTTAATTGAATGAACAAGTGAACAATTCAAATGAACAAACAAAAGGAAGCAAGCAACACCATACCAGGGGGCAGCAAACGAATGAAAAAAAGGAATGAACTACAATGTCCATTCCAGAAGAACTTCAAATTTGTGCACTTCATTTTCTAGTTGCTTTTTAAACCTTAATTTTGAAATTCTACATAGATATCAGCGATTTAGGGCATGAAACAAAGGAATTAAAGTTTAGCAACTATAATCCAAACCTGGATCTCCATTTGTATGGATGAGTAAAGTTGTTGAAATCTAAGTTTTTTCTTGTTATTCAAAATTCGAACATCAATAGAAACATTTCCAAAATTTGAAATAAATCCAATAACTTGAAAATCAGATTCACGAAATGAAGCATACCTCGAAAATTAGATTCACGAAATGAAGCAGACCACTAATTTCAGATTGACGAATCAGACAACCAATTTGAAAACAAATGAAAATGAAGTAGACCACCACTAATTTGAAAACAAATGAAGCAGACCACTAATCAGATTCATGAAATGAAGCATACCTCGAAAATCAGATTCACACAATTTGTAAACTATTTTTTTACAATAATTTCATATTTTTCTACAATAAAGCACACCACTAGAACATGCTGGATAATCGAATGGTATTCAAAATATTTACTCACTAATCGAATGACAAACTCTCAAAGAAAATTATTAAAATCGATGGAGGAATCGAAGCAGCAAGCAGAAAGGAAGGAGGAATTTGTGCGGGTTTTGAGAAATGGGCGGGTTTTGAGAAATTAGAAATGAGGTCTTTTAATTAAAGTCCCGCCTCTAATTTCAAGGTGTATGAATATGTGCGGATCTTTTTGTATCGCCTGTTTAGACATAAGATACAAATAAACATTATTTGTATCGCCTGTTTAGACATAAGATACATTATTTGTATCGCCTATTTAAACATAAGATACAAATAAGAGGTATTTGTATCGTTTTTTTAACACACGATACAAATACTACATTATTAGTATCTTTTGTCACAATAAAAGATACAAATAGCATTATTTGTATCTTTTATTTCAATAAAAGATACAAATAGGGGGATACAAATGAGAGTTTTTTTACTAGTGATTGAATTGAATTCCAATCCTTGACTCAATAAACCTTTGAATTAACTCGATGACAATCAAAACATTACAATCCAGCTCATATGAATGTCCATTTTCAGCAATGTGAATCAACAACTTCCCATTACATATATAGCCACCAGTGACATTCAAGTTCATCTTATCCCCACAAGAAAAAAAGCCCTATAAAACAGAAACTAATCAGCACCTCTAGATCTCTAAACTAATATGCACCATAATAGAATCTGGTTTAGTCTCCTTTTTTTCTACTTGTGCTTTCTTAATGTTTAAACTTCCATTTTAGAATCACAGTTTTCTAATGCTTTACTAAGCTCTTCCACTATTTGAATTGTTCCAATACAGTGAGCAGAAGTGTATTCAAGGTCAAATATATGCATCTGATCATGGGCTACCTATACTGAATAATGTCCTGCTTCCGAAAACAAAAGGATTCTTCGCTTGCTTTAAAGAGTTGAGGAACATTTTCGAGGTAGGTCTGTACTTTATTTTGCACAGGTTTGTTGCTATTATTGTCTTGTGTCCTCTTCTCGTCATGAACTTCAGATCTTCATATCCAACGTCTCTTTCTTAACAACATTCCCAAATCAGATCTTTGGCTCCTCAAAGAATGTCTTCTGTATCTATAACCCCAGTAATCTTTCAGTTGTCTGATTTTGGTATGTGTTTCTTTATGTGAGAGCTTGTGAATTAGAGTGTGTGCTATATATTTTTCTGTGTGTGCTTATGGTTTCTATGATTTTCTTCTAAGGCTGTTGTACTTTCTTTTCCTAACTTTATGAATTTAAATTGTTGTAGTTAGAACTTTAAATTTTTAGTTAATAAAAAGGTATTGTGTTGAGAGCTTGAACTTGAGCCATTAACAGATTTGTTTGCTTGCTTTTATTTTTCCTATCTTGAATCTAGCATGTCATAGGCTTGAACTCTTCTCCAAAGGCTTTAAGCATGGTGATTGACAGGGTTATGCAAACAAAGAGCACGAGTAGCATCACTTATAGCAGCCAACGGTTGCTGCAGGAGCATATGGCATTGAGCTCGATTACTGTATAAGACAACTCTCTCTTTCTTGGATCTCATTGGACATAATGACAAAGCTTCTTAATATTATCTGTAGCTCCAGCGATGTTTCCAGCAGAGCATAAAGAATTTCCTTCGAGCTTGACCACCTATACAGCTGCTTATTTAATATGCAAGTCTTTGGGCATGGTCTTTTCCATAATCTTCCTAGACACTGCTACCCATAGGTATGTCCCTGTAACATTCAAGTCTACAATTTCTTATCAGAATATGACAACTTTGTTATTTTGTACTTCATGTTTAACTTTAAATTTGAAATCTTTAAACTATACTCCCTCCGTCCCATTGAATTTGCATCATTTTGCATTTTGGTTCGTCAAATTTTGGTATGAAATATATATCATGGGTTTAGTAAAGACAGAAGTTGCAATTCATTTTTGGATTTTATAATAGATGTGTATACCCCTTCTTTATTTTTCCACGATGGGCATCACAATTTGCAATTGCTTGCTTTGGATGTAGTCTTTAATGGTGCAGTTCAGAAGAAAAGGATTAGCGAACATGCATTGCTAAAGGTAATGCTTTCCAATTTTTTTGAAGGTTCAGTTCTAAAGCTTACTAAGATGTTATTGATCACTTAAATATTTATTTCCACAAGCTTGTATAGGCTATTTCACATATTCTTCTACAAAGATTCGATTTCCTAGGAATTCACAAACCGTCATCCAAGCTATTAGTTTAACTGGGGGACCACGTGCGAAGCACGCGGCCCCACAACTAGTATATTAAAAGGGTTGTTGGCCAGTTGTTTTTCATAGTAAACTTTATTTTTTTTTGCCTCTTCTACAAAATTATTAAATTTAATTATTTTTTATTTATAATTTTTTTCCCTGTCTATTTATTTAATTTAATTCTAATTTTTTTTCCTCTTTTTAAAAAATTTTTTAAGCTCAACGTAATTCTTTAAATTTATTTTCCCTCTATTAGTAGTTGTAAATATTAAATGATTAATTAGCTTGTTAGGATATAAAATATTAAAAAATAATTTAAATTATTAATACTGAAAAAAGGATTAAAGTAACTAAAAATTCAATTTAATAATTTTTTCAATTTTAATTTTTAAAAATAAAAAAATAAAATTAATAATTAAGTACAAAAAATTGTACTACTAATATAAAAGTGTTACTTATTAATATTATGAGTATAAAATATGTTCGTATCACCAATTTTTAAATTAAGTGCATGTGTTACATATTAGTATTACTAATTTATAAAGTGTTACATATTAGTGAAACCGATTCTTACAGTGTTACATATTAGTGTTATTAATTATTAAAGTGTTACATATTAGTGTTACCAATTTTATAGTGTTACATATTAGTGCTACCAAATTTATATATGTAAGTGTTACTAATTTTAAAAGTATTACTTCATTGTGTTACTTAAAGATAAAGTGTTACAAAAGTGTTACATAATATATTCAAGAAGTTGGATATTCAAATGTGTTACTAATATTTGTTACCTAAAGTCATTTTTGTACTAGTGGATCTCCAGATATACGTCACCCCAAAAGAGGTTAATTACAATCTAAGGGAGGTAATGAGGGATGGTATGGACATCATGTGGAGGCAAGGGAATTGACACATAAGGAAATCATAATTGGATACTTCTGGACAACAACCCTATCGAATGTGAAGACATTGGTCCAGAAATGTGTAAAATGTTAGAAGTTCGCTCCTAGCATCATCCAACCTGTATCTGAGTTGTATTATATACATGACCCAGTTCCTTTTGCACAATACGGACTAGACTTGCTGGGCACTTTGAAACGAGCAGCTGAACCAGGAATGTAAAACTCCAACGCAAAATATGTCAGATTGAATCTTCCCAACTTCAAGCTCAGCCTCAACCTAAACCTGGAAGGATTGGGCTTGCATAACTTCCTCCTGGAGGGGAATAACCTCCACTTCAGCTCGCTCCTGAGCCTGCTCTGAAAATTTTGGAATTACCTCCAGAGCTGGAACAGTCCGAGTTGGAGGAGATTGAGTAGGAGCTGAAGAGAAGCCATATCAAGTCAGAAAATACATACAAAAAATAAACCTTAAAATTACAAAGGAAAAAAGAGAGGAGAAATAGTTAACAGAAGAAAACACATCCCCAAGTTCAAGGATGAAAAGAAGCATCGCACCACTGAAAACACAAGGGCTAAGGGACTGGTTAAAGAAGTAGGTTTGGCATACATACATACATACATACTTACATAAATACATAGATACTTACATACATACATACATACATAAAAATATTGCGGAAGTCTTAAAATGTCGAACTACATAAAGATATACATACATACATACATACATACATACATACATACATATATACATACTCACATGCATGCATACATACATACATACATACTTACATAAATATTAAAAAAAATATTACATACGATAAGAAACATTGTTTGCTAAAAATTAAAAAGTAATAGTACATCAACATCAAGTCATCAACAAAGACACAAAAAGCAGCTAAGTTCTCGATAAATAATAAACGTTGCGGCCTAGATCAGAACCTGAAACTAAATTCTGCAAAATGTTGCCATCCATGATACGGATGACAACCGATTTAATCGGTCAGCGGTAACGCCGAGCATAACATCCTATCCCACTCAAAATATGAAAATTATACACTACATTTACAAAATAAAATTTTAAGTACGAACTTCAAATTAATTGACACCACTGAATACTTTTATTATATTCTTTTACTATTCCATACTTTTAAGTCATTAAGATACCATTCTCAATCCTAACAAAAGTACATTACTGCCACTTATACAATTTGGTAATCTTAACACTCAAGTAAGTTCATTTGGTTAATACTCATAACCATACCAAGATTCATAGGATCAACACTAATCAAGTTCATCACTAATCAACAAGTACAATAATATGACACCTGATATATGTAAGGGTCTGATTAGGTGAGGACCGTAGCCCTAACCCTAACTGTGGTGGGAGTTGTCGCCCTTCCAATACAATGTTTATGCTCGAGCTCCACGAGATAAGTATCGAACCCCCTGTCTTACACTGCATTTTACGTGCCAGCCAACACGGACGCCGGGATTTTACATGCCGGTCCATGGTTCGACATTACCTTACTATCAGGGTTATTCAATCAATACTCATTCACACAAGTACATTATTTTTTTTATTACTACAAGTTGACTTTGTAATTTGACTTTGACCAACCTAGGTGGTAACGTTATTTATTTATTTAATATAATTCTTAATCATAATGTTTAATTACCTTTATGTCTTTATATGCTCATTACTTAACTTTTACGCATTAAATTTTCTTTATAACTTTATTTTAACAGCTCACTAATTTCAGACTAATAAATTAATTAACTTAATATTTTATTAATAGTCTCCGAATTAGTATTTTCCATAAGTAGCTACTAAAATATATTGCTCTTGAAATAAGTTCTCGAAATCAACATTTCCAACTTTATAACAAATAAAACTTTATTCTTTACACCAAATCAAATATTCTAATTAAAATTTAAGTTAAAATTGCATCATTTGGATAAGTTTACAAAATTCAACAAGTTCACCAAAAAATAATCATTTCAAGTTTGGAAAAACAAGTAAACTTATTAGATTCGCAAAGATCAAAATCTAGTTATAAAACAAAAAAAAACTATTCACAAAAATCAATATTTCACACATAGTTTAAGAGGCAAGTTTACTAATTAAAAATACTTTTACATTTTTTTATATAAATTTTGGTCAAATAGTTAGCATATAAAAGATTTTGTACTACCTAGTAATTAAATGCCACAAAGTTTTTTTTTTATTATGAAAACTCACATATTCAAGAAAATCATTTTAATATTTAATAACTTATAAGAACATCTCAAAAATAACTTTTTATATTGTGTTTTAAAATTATCACAAAAATAGCTTGTAAAAATTTTAAAAAAGTATAAATCAAACTCTTTTAGTTTTTTAATATGATAACGGTCGAATGGCCTATGAATATTTTTGGGCCTTTTCACTAAAAAAATTACTTCATTTAATTTATTATACTAAATCCTAGATTTAAATAATTAACACAACCAATAAAAAAATAGAAACTTTACACAATAACTTAGAAATTTACTATAACTTTAAGGATAGACTTTAACATTAAATTAAAGTATAATAATACCTTTCTTAATATAACCATACTTTATAGATATACGTTCATAAAATAATTTATTACCTTATAAACTAGTTTGAAGGCTTACATAAACATACTAATAAAAATTCTTAACATAAAAGTTCTTAAATATAGTATCAATCTTAATAGGGAAATAATACCTGGTAAGCACCAGGTATAGTGAAACGCCCAAAGTAACTATTCTTGTATGCCATTCTACCAAATAACACTCAACTATAGAAAAAAGATCTATAGTAACGATAATGGACAAAAAACGTTATTAAACCGTTAAGTACTGAAATTACGAATTTGCCCTTGTCTAATTTCACAACTTCCCTCCTCTTTTAATCGTATTTATGTCCTCTTTTTGAATGCTCTCCCCTGTCATGTTACATCCCATCATCATAATAACATTACTCCTTCATCTTCTTCCTCGATTCTAAACCTAAAGCTTCAACCTTTTGTCTTCTTCATTTTGATCTTCTGAGTTCTAAAGTTTGAAGGCGATTTTCAAGTAAGTTTTCTCTCCTCTTTTCTTCTTTTCGTTCCTCTGTTTTGGTTTTTTTTTTTTGGGTTTTTAATTTTTGTTTTAGACCTACTGCATAATTGGGTTTTTAATCGTATTTAGGGTTTTTTAATCTTTGTATGCATGTTGCTGTGGTTTGAGCAGATGGTTTTCTGCACCATAATTAGGGTTTTATTAATTTAGGGTCATTTGGTTTTTGTTTTAGAATGGATAAACGTGTGGTTCTAAGATTTCAATGGAAGGAAGTAATCCAAGAGTTGATTGTTTATGATAAAGAGAGGGAGACACTTTTAGATCTCATTTTGGATTGGAAAGCAAAGTGTGTAAAAGGTGGAAAAGAAATGCCTTTACAACCAAGGTTTTATTACATGTATAATAATGAGGTGCAGTGGTTAGATTGGGATGATGATTTGTTTAAGATGTTTTCGAAATTCCCTGTGGTGGAGATGATAGTTGTTTATGATATGGAGGTTGAAGTAGAGACCAAATTGACGAACTCTGTTAGGAGTTTGAAGAAGTTACAGGATCCAGATCAACCACAACCCTTGAATGTTAAACTACCTAAAGAACCTATTGAATTATCCATCACTGATCCAAGCCCTGTGCAGCAAGAGGTGGAGCCTAATCACCACCAAATGAACCCCCCGAGTCTGAACAGTCCCAGAACTACCCTGAGACACAACAATGTAAATCAATTTCATTTCGTAGCAAGCTACCTATTAGGAGAAATCCTAGGTTTGATGTCCCTACAACACAGCAACCTGTTGTAGGTGAGTATAATGAGGAGCAACATGATGTTGGGGTTATAAATGCAACAGAGTACAAATGGAATGACATGGAGTGTGTGTCTTCACCTGTGAAGGCAAAAAAAGACAGTAAGGGAAAGAAAAAATCACCTTTGAAGAAGAAATCCCCTGTGAAGACCAAATCTCCAGTGAAGAGAGTTGATGTTCCTACAACATAGCCTGTGGAGAGAGTTAATTGTCCCACCAAAAAATGCCACGATCTACAGCCAAAAGGAAGGGTCTTTTTGTGAAGGAAGTAAGAGGGAAAGCTAAAGACAATGGCAAAAGGAAGAGAGTGAGGGTTAGTTATCAATTAATGGAGGATAGTGTTGATGATTCTGATGATGATCTGCATATTGTGCATGGCATAGGGAAGAGGCAGTTGATAGACCATTGACTTTACTATCAACTATAGCATTGGATGGTAATAATCAACTTTTTCCTGTTGCATGAGCAATAGTATCTGGTGAGGATCAAGAAACATGGAAGTTTTTTGTATGGCATTTGAAGAATATGTTGAAGGATAGTGAAAGGGGGGATAATTGGACAATAATTTCAGACAGACAAAAGGTAAACTTGATTCATATTTATTATTGCAAGTGCAAATTTTACTTGATTGTTTAACTGGATAATTGTTTTTGTATTATGTGCTAGGGCATTGAGATTGCTTTGAATGAGTTATGGCTCAAAGCTGGTAGAAGGTATTGCTGTAAACACTTATCAGCTAATTGGAAGAAGAAATTCCTTGGACCATTGCTTTTTGCTAGGTTCTGGAGAGCTGCAAATGCTTCTTCAAAATTCAAGTTCAGAAAGGCAATGGAGGCAATTGATGGAGCTGATCCAAAAGCAAGGGAATGGTTGGCAGACATTGGTGATGAGAACAAAACTAATTTTGTTGAGAGTTTTAATGCAACACTTGGTGTGGACAGGAGCAAACATGTTTTGACTTTGCTTGAAGGTGAGCACTAACCTAACTATGAACAATATCACCAGGAATTGTAGGTCTAAACATTTTCTGATTTTTGAACAGGTATTAGAAGAGTCACCATGGTGCGTATGGCTACAAGAAAGGAAAGGAGTGAGCACTATAATGATGAAGATGTATGTCCAAACATATGTACTACAGTCCAAACACTAATTTCTGACTCTAGGACATGTAAGGCATACAAATCAGGGGATGAATATTATGAAGTGAGAGATGGTAAGTCTATATTACTAGTTAACCTAACTAAGAGGACATCTCTCTGCAATGCTTGGAAAATCACAGGCATTGCATGTAAACATGTTGTGAGGGCTATACTGCATTCAGATCAAGATCCACTCAAATTTTGTAGTGAGTGGTGTAGTTGTAAGAGATACAAAGAGGCATACAAGCACACCATTAGGACCATTCCAGACACAGACCACTGGCCAGAAAGGGAAGGTCCTGTGATAAAGCCCTCTCCATTGAAGAGAAGTATTGGAAGACCTGCTAGGAATAGGAGAAGGGCAGCTAATGAGGACAGAAAGGGGAAGAGGTCTACAACAGTGAAGTGCAGTAGGTGCAAGGAGTATGGGCATAACATGAAAACTTGCAAGGGAGGATTGACAGCAAAGGAAAAGAGGAAGAAAACAGCAATTCCCACTCCATCTTCACAACCTACTGAGCCTATAAGAAGAACTAGACTAGTCACAAGGGCATTCTCATCTCAGCCTGTTATTAGGGGTTAAGCAATGTACTGCTGGTTTTAGTTGTATATGTATGATATTATTATGGTTTGCTTTTAGTAAGAAAACAGTATGTTTTTGTTGTTGATGTTCAAAACAATAAGTCATGTATGCTTTTGGGGTTGTATGTTTTTTGGGGTTGTATGTAAGAAAACAATATGTCATGAATTTGGTTGTATGAATTTGGGGAAGAAATGAATGAATGCTTTTGCAACTTATTTTGAACATCATAATACTGCTTCATTCAAATCCATTGCAATATAATATTACAAGAGGAAGATACTTCCTGAACAAGCTTTACATGATTAAAAAACTAAACAACAAAGAACTACAAAAAAAAACCTAATCAAAATCTTAATTCTTAATGATAATTACAAGAATTAAAAGACCAAGAATAATCATAATCTTTATCATCTTCTGCAGTTGCTTTATTTGCTTCCTTTGAACCATCAACTCTGTTTCCATTTGGGTAGACATTTCACCTCCATAAGCTTTAGAAACCATATGTCTTCCATGTCTGATCAAGTCTTCTTCCTTCACCCAGCTAAAAAGGAACAAGCTTTGCATTTGTAGTATAATCTCAATGGGTTAGCACTTGAATCAGAAACCCTAATTTCCGAAATCCGTCCTTGAAGAACATTGCCACACCTGCATCTAACAACATGAATCTCCTTAACGTCCATGTCTGTCGCCAAAATTGGAGGTCTTGAACAAAATTTAGAGTGTAAAGATGATGAAGACATTTTTAATACTACTACAAGCTTCACTTCAATGGCAGTGGAAGGAAGATGCGTGAAATGAAGAAGAAGAAGAAGGACCATCCTTTTTATTAGAATTAAACAAGGGCAAATGCGTAATTTTAGTACTTAACGTTTCATTAACGTTTTTTTTCCATTAACATTACTGTAGATGTTTTTGCCATAGTTGGGTGCTATTTGGTAAATGGCAAACAAGAATAGTTACTTTGGGCGTTTCACTATACCTGGTGCTTACCAGGTAGAATTTCCCTTCTTAATATAACACATAACTCATAAACATACTAGCACTAATTTATAACATAAATTATACTTAATATCACTACAACATAATTTTTCACCCAACTTCCTAAACTTGATTAAAGATTACTAAATTAACATACTAAAAATACTTTTAGCATAAACATACTTAATATAATCTTAATTATAATTTCATCAAATTTCTTACTTAAACATAATCAACACATTTTATACTTTGTATATTATAATGTAAATATAAAGTGAAATTCCACATAAAGAGTAGGGTAAGAAGTTATACGATACTAACACCAAGGATTAGTACTAAGTACTAATTAGGAAAATAATAAGATATAAGACCCTCCAAGATAGATAATGTTAATGCTCCAAAGATAAGTAATCCAAGCTCCCAAAATAATGAGGATCTTCTAAGCTCCCAAAGTAAATAAAAAATAATGATACATTATGTACTCAAAATAATAACCCAATAATGCTCCAAAATGATGATGACTTAACTAATTAAATAAAGAGTGTTCTAAACTCCATCTTCTTGAATTTCTTCTACTAATAATAAATGTATTAAGCTTGTAAGATTTTAGTGAAGAGAAAATATAAGAAAGAATGTTAGAAAGATTTGATAATGAAGGTGAACGTGTTCTTATGTCCAAGGGAGTATTTATAATAGATTTTTTAGCAATTTCTTGTAACTTGTATGAATAAGAAAGTTAGGAGTATGGAAGAATGTTAACTTGTGTAAGTAGTTTGGAGTATGTAAGTGTATATGTAAGAGTCGGAGTGTGAAAGTAAACTTGTAAAAGTTGTAGGAGTTGGAGTGTGTAAGTACATGTATAAGAGATTAAAATGTAGAAAGTAAAATTTTGTAAGTAATGAACATCATGAGTTAAATAGAAAGAATTTTGGTTCATCAAATTCTTGTTCTAGTATGCACAAGTAAATATACTTTAAAATAATGGGTAAGTTTGATCAGGAAAATAAGATAGTTTACTTGGAAAATTTTGCTTAAAATTATATTTAAAGTTGATAAAAATATGGCTCATTTTTTAGTATAAAATGATTAAATCTAAATTTTAAGGTTAAATTAATAAGTAGTAATGTTAGTTTAAAGAAGGAAAATAAAAACAAAACATTTTACAAAATCGTAAATTTAACAAAAAAACATTACTTTTCGTAATAAAATATAAAAAAAATTAAAAGAAAATATTATTTTAAACTTTACTATTTAAAAGAAAATACAAAATCGGAAACGGTTTAGGAATTAAAGATGATTAGAAACGGATAACCAAAGGATTAGGAATTTGAATTGAAAATTTAGAATAATAATCGGAACATTAATATTGAGAATTTTGAGACTGTTACATTCACACATACATATATACATACATACATACATATGTACGTACGTACATACATACGTACGTACATACATACATACATACATGCATGCGTGCGGACGTACGTACGTACGTACATACATACATACACATACATACATATACACATACACGCACGCACGCACGCGCGCGCACACACACACACACACACACACACACACACACACACACACACACACACACACACACACACACACACACACACACACACACACATATATATATATATATATTTGATAACCACACTTGTAATTTGAAAGAGGTTATTGACTGTATAGTCTTTAGAGTAGCGGGTAGAGGTAACAATAGAATGAGAGAGATGCTTGTAACTAATTAGTTGTCTCTTTTGGGGTTTTTGGGCTTTCGCTCTCTTTTGTATGAGTGTTAGCGTTTTTGGTGGCTCGTGTCGGAGTTAATTTCCAACTCGAGCAGTACTTTGTATCTTTCTCTGACATATAATACAAATTATTTGCCAAAGATATATATATATATATATATATATATATATATATATATATATATATATATATATATATATATATATATATATATATATATATATATATATATATATATATATATATATATATATATATATATATATATATATATATATATATATATATATATATATGGAATCTCGAGGTAGTTGTGAGCGTAAGAGGTCACGGACTCTCCTTCTTTCTGGATGATCGACATCAAGTGCAGGTTTGATTTCTTTTGCCTGTTGGAGGCGACGAAGTGATCGAGAAATAAAGCTTCTAGGACGGTGAAACTATTTACGCTCCCATGTGGCAAGAACGTGTACCAGTTGAGCGCCAACCCTGATAAGGTAGTTGGAAAAAATTTACATAGCATGAACTCACACAAAGTGCTCACTGCCAAATGGGCGCGGTAGGAAGCTAAGCGTTCAGTGGGGTCGTCCGACCCATCAAATGGCTTTACAGTTGGTACTTTGACTTTGTTCCGGTTAGGAACCGATAATATTTTAGCCGAGAATGGTCGTCTGAATCAGAACCGTCCCTAACATAATCTTCTCTTGCATAGTCGTTCCTTTCGTACCTCGCGTGGTATATAGGACTATGGTAGGATTCTTCCACTTGATTCTTTCCTGCTCGTTTAAAGTTAAGATACGTTCTAGCATCTAGCTTTTTCTTTCTCCTATTGATGATTTGTCATGCGTCAAACCTTGAACTTCCGACGCCGGCATCCGCTAGGAGCCCGCCGGCATTCGGCTAACACCTCTTTCCGCGATGTCCTCTACCCAGAAGTCAGGGGGTATCTGGTTATGACGCAAGGCCGAATTCAGCGTACCTAGGTGTGTTGTAATACTTGGTTGTGAGCCTGATCTTGTTGCAGCGGTGACTCCTGACTTTCCGCGATGTCCTCTACCCAGAAGTCAGGGGCCTCCCTATGATGTGTAGGGACTTGGTCTGTCTGGCGACGGGCAAAATCCTGTTGTTGGGGTTGCAAGATGGAGGGCAGAGTTCTAACTGGTTGGTGGATTTACTCTTGAAAACGAGTGGTAATTGTTGCTGCAAAGGCATCCAAATCGAATTGATTCTCCCTGACCGGAAGGTGACCACTAGAAGTATGTCAACAGCTGTTTGAGAATGTCCGAATAGTAATTGGTGGCGGAAGACCCACAAAAACGAACAGAGTTACTTGTTCGGGGCTGCTTCCCGGAAAGCCCCTCCGACGCACAAGTTAGTGGTCGGTTAATAACATAAGTAAAGATGACTAAAATTGGTTAGTTCTAAAGAGAGAGAAAGCATACCCATTTGTGGTTATGAACAGGGTTATTTATAGGACTTGAGAAGTCAATGAAACAACTTAAAGGGCATTTTGGTAATTCCACCCCAGTGTAGGTCAACTATGAGCATTGACTAAGTAGATTGGGCCCTTTGAGCTGGCCCAAAATGTTGGAGCTGATTGACCCAATAATGAAGTTTATTTTTAAAAAAATTATAGTACTTAAAATGAAAATCTGGTGGGTTTTTTATAAAATTTAACAAAATCCCTCTTTATAAAATCAAATTTATTTAATTAGAAAGAGGATTTATTTTTTAAACAATTATAGTACTTAAAATCCAAATTGTGGTGGGCTTTTACCTTAGTTTAATTTGAAAATTCATGAATAATAAAAATTCATGAATAATGAAGACATAATATGTTAATTTTTCTTAATGCTTTTAAAGTTGACCAAATGACAGCTTGTTTTGAATGTGATTATACGATGAAATAATCAAATATATATCATACTTTTGTCCTTCTCGACCATCCTAATTATATACTTCTATATATTTTACTCACTGATTATTTGGTGATACAAGCTTAGCTCAAAAGTATTCTTTTTCTTATTTACTAGTCAGCATGTTGAGTGGTGGAACCTAAGCACATCTAATAATAGTTGCCAAATTACTACTCAACATATACTTCCTCCAATCTTTTCTGACTTATATCAAATGATTTTTCACAAATCTAGCATACGAATTCAATGGTTAATATTTTTTTATCGCATATTAAAAAAATATGAAAACTAATACAAATTATAAGGCTATAAATTTTAATTATTTGACAATTTCATTAAACATATCTCAATGGAACAGTTGTCTCATCTTCAACTAACTGTAGTCATGAATAACATTCATTGTTTCGATACACTTCAAAGAATTTGTATTTTACTATCGATTAATAATTAGAAAACTTTTAATATCTTAAATTTAATTGTGTCAAAAAAAAAAATAAAAAAACAAATGATTATACAGAAAGCCCCAAAAACTGAGTTGACAATTCATATCATAGGTATGTATAGAGAGAATTTCAATTTCATACAAAGAAATGAGTAGAATTTTAGCATATACATGAATTCTCATTTCAGAGAATGAAAGTAATAAAAGATTAAGAAGATGATGATCTAGCCTTCTTATTGTTGAGCACTGGAGGAGCAAACCTGGATGAAAACCCAAGATTAGCAGCATGTTGATCATCATCAAGGACACCATCATCGAAATTAAGAGTATAGTTAAAAGAATCATATTGAAAATCATTCCTCTTTTTATTAGTATTGAAGTAAGCACCGATTTTCCTAATAAAGTTCTTCCATTTAGGTCCAGCTACTAATTCAGATACCTCTCTCAATTTCTTTACTTGTTTCACCACCCAGGATTCCCTGTATTCCTGCCTCTCTGCCAACAGATTGACTCGATCAGCGTCTTGTTTTCGGGATCCAAAACACGATCGGAAAGTCGTTGAAAAGCATCCGCATCCTTGTTCTTGGAGCTCCAGATCGGTTACACTTGCTTCCATTAGAAAACCATTTTCTTGAGAAGCAGCCATCAAATTAAAGTATATCAGAGAAGGAAAACAGAGATTAGCTGAGTTGACAAGTTAACGAATCCTATTACTTCTATATGAAAAATGAAGGAAGGAAAGAAGGAAGAAAAAGGAAGCATCAAATCAAAGAAAATGATGGGTTCAAGTCTAAAATGGCGAACCGCGGCAAAGTCTTCAAAGGGACAGATTTATGACTTGTACTCCAACTCTCCAAGTTGTAACGTGCGAGTTGTGGGTCACCTCACCTGCTGACCGCTAGGGGTGTTCATTCTTCATTGGGTAACCCGCATTTCGGGTTTCTAGGTACCCAGCTAGTCAGGTACCTATTTTAACGGTCTGTGTCCCGGCCTAATTTATCCGGATATCCGAATCTTGGATACCCGGATAAATCAGGTCAAAACACTACCCGTTTCTATTTGTGGTATTTTTGGTCATAATTGCTTGGTTATTATTTGACTGAATTTTTGGAAATAAATAACAAAATGAGAGCCAAAAGAAAACAAAATAACAAATTGAACACCAAACACCCAAAAATAACAAATTGAAAGAGAATTAACAATTAAATATCAGGAAATTCAGGAAGTGAATCAAAAATGCTGAAGTGATGCTGCATTCTACTCCTATACTTTCAACATAATATATTACAAGAAATAAAAAAAAAGTAAAAACATAATCAATCAAAAACAACCAAACGAAAATCAGAACAAACCTTGAGAAAGATTAACGAGATGAGAAGGAATTGAGTGAAAAGGCTCAGGAGTGAGAAAATAAGGGAGAGAAATCGAGCAAATATTTGGAATTTAAAGAAAATTAAATAATTAAAGAACTTGAAAATCGAACTGGAAATTAAATAAGAAATTAAATCAATTAATATATAATTAGTTGGAATATAAGAATTTAGAAATTAGATATTGGAGCTTAATAATCAAGAATTAGAAATTAAATTGAATGAATTAAGAATTAGTCCAAAATGATTAATCGAACGATTAAGATTAGGAATTTCGAGTTTGTTACAAACATATTATCTTAACACACTACAACATAATGGCGTAGCAGAACGGAAAAATCACACCCTTCTTGAAATATCCTGAACCTTTTTGATTGAGTCACATAATATTGGCTAAAAGCCATTGCTACATCTACATATCTCACCAATTGCCTTTCTTCAAAACCCTTGAACTACAAAACACCTCTTGCCACCTTGGGTTCTTTTGTTCCTCTTCCTTCTTCTCACTCTTTCCCACCTCGCAGTTTTGGACGTGTTGTGTTTGTTCATCTTCCTAAACACAGTCAAACCAAACTCGAACCTTGGGCTATCAAGTGTGTGTTTCTGGGTTATGGAGTGAATCAGAAGGGATATCAATGTTTTGATCCTATACACAATCGAATGTATACTTTTATGGATTATGAATTTTTAAGAAGACATTCTACCATACCCAACCTAGTTCACAGGGGGAGAGAATGAGTGATTACCTAATCTGGCTTTTACACCCAATACATCCAAGTGTGAGTGATATGGAGCCAAAAGAGCAAGTAGATGGAACCACTGATGTTGTTTTTGAAGACATAGTATGTCCTCTTCAATTGTTCTTTGAGAGTGCTGATGAGCATCTAGTTTATCCCGAGGTACTTTTGAAGACAATTGTTCTTAGAGAGTGCGGATTTCTTCTTTGTCATCTCTCGTAATGATCATATCATCTACATATATTATTAAGCATGTGATATGACTATTCTGCCTCTTGAGAAACATTGTGTGATCTGAATTACTCTATTTGTACCCAAACTTTATCATAGTTGTAGTGAATATCCCAAACCATGTTCTTGGAGATTGCTGAAGAACATAGAGATCTTTACTCAACTTACATCCCTCTCCAGGTTTATAATCATCAAAGACACCCGGAGGAGCTTTTGTATATACATTTTCTTCTATTTTCCCATGTAAGAAGACACTCTTCACATCAAACTGGTGTAGAAGCCAATATTTCTTTGCAGCAATGGAGAGCAAGACCCGAATAGTATCAATTTTAGCAACTGGGTAAGAGGACTCAGAGTAGTCTACTCCATATGTCTATGCGTACCCTCGTGCTACTAGCCTGGCTTTGTATCTCTCAATAGTCTCATCTGCTTGATACTTGATTGTGTAAACTCATCTACATCCCACTGTTTTCTTGCCTTCTGGTATTTCACATTTCACCCATGTCTCAATTTTTTGGGTACATTATTTGAGTAAAAAGGAGTACATTTGGGTACATTTTTTGGGTACATATCAATTTTAGCAACTGGGTAAAAGGACTCAATTTTGCAAGAGTTGGAATCTCTTCTTCTATTGCCTTTTCCATCTTGGATCCTATAGAGCCTCTTTAATATATTTGGGTACATTATTGGAGTAAAGAGGGGAATTGAAGGCCATGGCTTTTTGCGAGAGACCTTTATTACTTTTGGTACTTATCGGATATCTAGACCTATGTGCTTCGAACTCGATCATACCTCTTTGGAGGAATTTCTCTTGTGCTTCTTGGGGGCAAATCATAACTTTTTGGCACACTATCAGGAACGGGATCAATGATATCACTATCAGCAATGTTTATTGGAGCAGAAAGTACCTCAGGAGATGACAAAGAAGAAATTTTCACTCTCAAAGAATAGTTGTCCGATGAATTTGAAATGAAGGATTTAGAACAACCAAAGTACTTCCTTGGTATTGAGGTTCTGAGATCAAAAGGAGGCATCTTCATCAGTCAAAAGAAGTATAATCTTGATATGTTAGCAACAACGGGTTCGTTTGATTGTATGCCTGCAGATACATCAATTGTAGCCAATCATGGTTTTCAGATGATTGAAGAAGAGAAGCTAGCAAACAGAGGGAAATATTAGAAAATGGTTGGGAAACTTATCTACATATCTCACACACGACCGGATATTGCATATGAAGTTGGGATAGTAAGTAGATTCATGCATTATCCATAAATACAACATATGACAGCGGTTATGAGAATTTTAAGGTATTTGAAGGTTACTAATAGAAAAGGCATTCTGTTGTGGAAGAATAATCATTTGGATCTCTTGGCCTATACAGATGCAGACTGGGTAAAAGATCGAGTGATAGAAAGTCCACATCGGGGTATTTCACTTTAGTTGGGGAAAATCTTATTACATGAAAGAGCAAGAAGCAGAAAGGTGTGGCTTTATCTAGTGCAGAGATAGAGTTTTGTGGTATTGCTAAGGGAATAAGTGATATCATTTGGTTAAAGAAACTCTTAATTTAACTTCACTTTCCTGTAACAAAGGCTTGTAAATCATTTTGTGATAATAAATCAGCAATCGCCAATCAGTATATAAGGGAATCCAGTATAACATAATCATACAGTTGACATCGATAGACATTTCACCAAGGAGAAATTGGAGAAAAAGAGTATAAGTCTTACTTCTATTAGACTAAAACATCAGTTAACTAATATTCTCACAATGGCGTTAACATCAGAAGCATTTAAGCAAACTTTATGCAAGTTAGGAATTCAAGATCTGAATACCTAACTTGAGGGGGAGTTTAGGAAAGTAAATACTTTTAGTTTAATTTAAGTGATTTTAATCTACTGTAATTATTCTAAGTATTCTTGTGTTCCACAATTAGCTGCGTAATTTATATATTTATACGGAATGTATCTAATTATTGGAATTCAATACAAAACAATATTCAAACCCTAAATTCTTATTTTATGTCCTTATTTCCGTATTATTATTGTTTTTCAGTCTCGTTGAATTTGTAGCATTTGTCATTTTGGTCCCTTTAACTTAATTTGCATTATTTCTATTTTTCGACAATGGCCCACCACTTCCTTTTGATTTCATCAAATCATTTTAATTCTTTTCAATTCACTTAAAAAAGATATGAAAAAAGTAAAGGCAAAAAGGCAACAATTTGAAAGTCATCGTTAGGGGCGACGGTTAGACGATGTCAATCTCGTCACCAAGGAATTTTCTTAAGGGGGAAATGACCTAGCAATGGCACCCACTCATCACCTAATCTAAAAACTCGCAACGACATGATGATGATTTCTTCTCTTTGCCAAACAAACTCCAACGTCTCTTTTTTATGTTTATGTAGGGTGACGGCCGGAGTTTAAGGCTAGCTCGTCGTCTTATGCTTTAATATTTTTAAAAAAATTTTAAATTTAGACCGCGTGTAATATATATATATATATATATATATATATATATATATATATATATATATATATATATATATATATATATATATATATATATATATATATATATATATATATATATATATATATATATATATATATATATATATATATATATATATATATATATATATATATATATATATATATATAGGATTTGGATCATGTGAAAACAATTAAAATGGTGAAAACTGAAAACAGGGGTACATAAAAGTCAAATGGAGTACATATTTGGATGGCAATTTGTAAATAATTATACATTTGCTAAAAATGGTACATATACGCTTAAATGGGGTACATAATTAGATGGCATTTTTGTAAATAATATGAACTTTTTTCTTCACAAAATATATGTACACGTTTTAAGATAATATGTAACCCTTTTGCTACAATATGTATACCTTTGTCTGGTTTTCAGTTTTCACACTTTAAGTGTTTTCACTTGATCCTACCTTATATATATATATATATATATATATAGATATATATATATATATATATATATATATATATATATATATATATATATATATATATATATATATATATGCCATGGAAACATCATGATCAAGAACTTGGCCAGCCCAAGTGCAAAGTTCATCACTTGGCTAGCGATTCAGAATAGGCTTGCTACAAAAGACATAATTGGGAAATGGCTGGATATAACGGATGATAACTGTGTTTTGTGTAATGGAGCTAGGGAGTCGGTTCACCATCTCCTTTTTGACTGCCAGAATACGCGGGATATTGGAAAAGGCTTTTCAATTCCTTTCTTATGGGCTAGATGACACATCCTTCCAAGCGGAGATCGTCAAGATGTACAAGATCAACAAGAAGAAAAAAAATTTTGGGTTATATGGAGACAACGCAACAAAAAAATCTTCGACAACCACACGCTTAGTATGAAGGAGGTTAATGACTGTATAGTTTTTAGAGTTGCTGGGAAAATTAACAGTAGAATGAGTGACATGCTTGTATCTATGTAGCTGTCTTTTGGGGTTTTGTTTTTGGGCTATCGCTCCCTTTTATAGTGAGCGTTAGTGTTTTTGGTGGCTCGTGCTAGAGTTAATTTCTGGGCTGAGCGTTCTCCCTTTGTATCTAGCTTTTTTGGGTATATAATACAAATCAATTGGCAAAAAAAAATTTAAAAAAAAATAATAATAAATAAATAAATAAATAAATAAATATATATATATATATATATATATATATATATATATATATATATATATATATATATATATGGGTTTAAATCCCATGTAGGCTTATTGTATAATCAAAAGGTTAAACTTTGGATTTTAGGGTTATATATTATTATTTTAAAGATACATATATACGTACTGGTTAACAGCAATAAGGAACCATTAAAAAACAATTATATAATTTCGTAGCACATAATAATAGTTTTAGTAAATAAGTATGCAATTGCTGAAATATAATTTTTATGATTACGTAACACATATTGATCCAAAAGATATTTTTGAAAATATAGTTTTATGTTTGTAGGATACATAGGATCAATTACCAACTATAGCCTTTAGGTTTACTCAATTTCAAATAAACAGCCAAGATTTTTTTTTTACCAACAACAGCCTTCAACTTGGGAAACATGATAGCGATACAACCAATTTACCAAATGACATGATAAATGACCGTTGACCATGCTAAGTTACCTTTGACTTGCAATTAAACTTACTAAACTAACCTAATTACCTAATTATCCTCAATTAAACCCTTCATGCCCAATCAACACCATTCGCACCACCATTAAAGTCCCTCCTTTAAAAATAACTTTTCGAATTCCATTGAGAGAGTGTGTACCTAAATTCACCAACACGCATCAGATAATTTTTCTTAACTTATAATTCAATTTCTCCAATCCATTTTAGTTTTTATGAAGAAACCGAGAAATTTAGATATTCAAATTCTTTGTAATTTTGGTTTGATTTTCTGTTATGACTAAGAAATTGATGAAAAAGGAAGCTTCAAATACATGGGTTTCGAAAGAAATTGGGGTTGTTTACAGAAGTGAATTAACGTTTAATTTGTTGTTGACATTCGAACCTTCATTGACGAAAATGGCATTTAATCTGAACTTATGTGCATGAAGAACATATCTGGCTATTTGGAGAAGATGAAAATGGCAAGAAAGAGAGAATCTCACCTTCGAAACTTTTTAGAGTTTTTCAAAAGTTTTGGGAAGATGAAAATGGCCAAAAAGAGAGAACCTCACCTTCAAAAGTTCTTAAGGTTTGTCAAGAGTTTGGGGAAGATGAAAATGACATAAAAATTGGCAAGAAATAGAGAATTATTGAATAATCTATATAGCAGAGGTGTAGCAGAGGTAAGTCAAGAATTTGAGGAAGATGAAAATTGCATGAAAATGTTAAGAAAGAGATAACTTCAACTTCAAAAGAATCCAATCAACATAAACTACTTATTAATGGAGGGGTTTTAATGGTGGTGGTGGTGTTAAGGTGGGGGAATGGTGTTGATTGGAGAGGGGCATATAGAGGTTGGGGATGAAGGGTTTAATTGGGGGTAATTAAGTAATTAGGTTAGTTTAATAAGTTTAATTGAAAGTCAAAGGTCACTTAGCATGGTCAACAGTCATTTATCGGGTCATTCGATATATTGGTTGTATTGCTGTCATGTTTCCCAAGTTGAACGCTGATGTTTGTAAAAAAAAAAGTTTGCGGCTATTTATTTGAAATTGAGTAAACTTAAATACTGTAGTTAGTAATTGATCCTATATTTTATAAAAAATACATATTTTGATGAATTTGTTTATACTCGAGGAAAAAAGTAAAAAAAATAAATTAAATTGAAACCAAACCAGGGCTCTTAAAGCCGTAGGGGACTCTGATGGTTTCTCATTCCACCCGAGATGCAGCAAGTTAAAACTCAACCACCTCGTCTTCGCAAATGATTTAATGATGTTTTGCAAGGGCGATATGCAATCTATATTGATCCTCAACCAAGGTGTGGATGTGTTCTCGGCAAGCTCGAGATTATGCACCATCAACACCAAGTCTGGGATATACCTCGCAGAGGTTGATAATGAATTCAGGCATCAGGTAGCTCAGACTCTGGACTTCACCTTTGAAAATTTCCCTGTCAGATACCTCGGCATGCCTCTCACATCCAAACGGTATACAGCTACAGATTCTGACTACTTGGTTGATAAAATGACTTGTCGGATCCGATCATGGTATACAAGGAAACTCTCTTACACATCTCTCGTTCATCTTGCCAATTCTATCCTTATGAGCATTTCTAACTACAGGAGCCAAACCGTCATCTTGCCCAAGAAAGTGCTGAACCAGATCAACAATGTTTGTAAATCCTATTTATGGTATGGGGAAGAAGACCACAGAGCACCTAGGAATGTAAAGTGGGAAAAGGTGTGCAGACCCAAAAAATAAGGTGGACTTGGTGTTCAAAACATCCAAATTTAGAACCTTGCAGCTGTAGGGAAAATAGCTTGGCACATAAGCTCAAAATAAGATTCCCTATAGCCATAGATTAAGTGGGTTCACGGAATTTATATGAAGGGCGAAAGATGGGATCTCTTCAATGCCTCTACTACCGCAAGCTGTGTGTGCAAGAAACTGTGCAAAGTTAAGGAGACCCTGAGCGAATGGATGAGTGCTCCAAACTACTTCATAGCAATTGTTTACAAGGACCTATTGGGTACCCAAGCTAGAGTCAACTAGGTGAACACAATGTGGAATAGAGCTACCATTCCCAGAAGTCGCTTCATAATGTGGCTAGCATATCAAGATAGATTGAAAACAAAGCAAAAACTCTAGAACATCTGTGGCATTCAAATGAAACGATTGATCACCTTCACTCCAACTACGAATGCAGTAGGCAATGTGTTCAAATGCTGAGAAGCTGGCTTGGATTACCGTGGAACATAAGGAACCTGCAAGATCTTCATCGTAAACGCCACACGCCCAAGCCCAAACTTAAAATCATCGAGGCCATCTTTGGAAACCTTATATATGCCATATGGTGAGTTAAAAACGACATTTTCTGGCAAAACAAAGTCACTTCGGCTAGAAGAGTGGTTGAGACCATGAAGAAGGAATCAAAAATTAGAGTCAACCACCTCCCGTGGAAACGGTTTATCAACACATGTGTCAAGAGCCTATACTTCTGATCCTATCCTTTGTGCTTACTGTCATAGGGGGAGTTTTTTTTAGAAGATCGACCTGCTAACCCTAGACAGCCCTGTTGCATCGTGCTAGTCTGCTTAGTGCACCAGTGCCTTTTGCCAACTGCTGCTTCTGTAGTCTAAGATGTACAGTGCACCAACAGCACCCTCTACGAGCTACAGGTGTATGTGTGTTGCCCTTGCTATGGATGCTCCACGTGATGTCATGCCCATTGTTACTATGCTGGGAACTGTTGTTAGCTGCATTTTATTCATATTTTATCCCCTTTATTTAGCTTTATTATATTGGAATTTTGCATAACTATGCTTGCTTTATTTAGGATTTTACGCTTGGTTGGGTATTTTGGTGTTTTTGTGCATTTCAGGTAATATTCATCAAGTACATTCCAGGTAATACTCACTTAACTTCGAAAGCTAAAGTAATCAAAGCCTTGATGACCCAAGTCAAGGAAACAAGGCCAAAAGGAGCTAAAGTAGACCATTCTAAGCCCACTCAGCCAAAACTAGGTCGATTCAAGCTTGCTCGAGCATCAAAAATACTTGCATTAGAGATAGAAGCTGAGCAGGACCGTCCTCAAGGTAGCTCGACCGTTCGAGCAATTTTGGCTCGGGTTGAGCGAAAGTACTATTCACTTCCAATAGCTTTAGAATGTTGACAGAAGCATTTTCAATGGGTCGAGCGAGCTCGCTCGGTCGAGCGGGTAGGTCGAGCGGAGCTATTTTTTAGTGATTGTTCTGTTTTTGAGGATCTTGACTTGTGTACCTGATGCTCGCTCGACAAGGAGCGGGCTTGCTCGGGTCGAGCGAGATGGGCGCAGGAGCTTTTCGCGATTCTTTTAAAAAGCATTTGGGTCCAATTAGATTTAGTTGCTTCTTATTTCTGCTGCCAAGCTTCCCTTGCCACCCTACCCTATCCTCCAGGGTGGCACCCCCCTCCTATACCCTAGGGAGGGTGGAGCAATTATGAAACCACCACCCCCATATGCTTTGAAGCCTATAAATAGAGAAGAAGGAGGAGGAGTTCAATCATCTCAGATTTCACCCTTCACTTTAGAGATATTTCTATGTATTCTTAGCTTTGCTTTCATTTTCAATTAAGAATTAGTGTTTAGCATAGTTTCCTTTCAATTCAATTAAGTGTCTTTAATTTCCAAACACAATCTTAGTTTATCCTTTGGTGTAATACTTTGCAATTTGGAATTCTTCAACCATTGGTGTATTTTCATTGAAGCTTTTGGAAGTTATTGCTTTGAATCATCAATTCATCTTATTCATCAAAGAGTAATTTCTACCTTTATTTACATTGAATTCAATTCATTTCATTTAGTTATTGTTTGCCTTTACTTTTATATGTTTATGTTTGATTGTTCTTCAATTAATTGTATTCATCTTGTTAAGATATTCTAGTTCAATTTATCCATCCATGCTTCTTAACTCATTCGCAATCTATAACTTCAATATGAACATGAGTGAGTAGTTGTTTTGGCTTAGGTTAGGCATGATCACCATGTATATAGTTTGAATTGCTATCTTTACCTTTGGCATTGGCTGTGTTGTTTATGGTTTAACATAGCTTTTGCTATCTTGTTTAGTGTCGTTGAATTGAGGGCGAGAGTCGATTTTTAACGATAATCTATGCTTAAAAGTTGAATCATCTCCATGAGAATAGGTAGATGTTTTGATTGGAAATAATGAATGTGTGCTCCATGTCTTAATCTATGCTTAGCTCCATGAGAATAGGTGGTTAAGTATGTTTTAGGAAGCTAATATTGCTCGAGAGAGAACATTAGTATTTAAGATACGTTCTTTTTCATAACAACCCATAACCATGACCTTAGGTTGAAGTTAGTACATACTACCTTGGTGAGAAAGCCTAGCATATGCCTATTTAGCTAATTGATTGCTTTGTCTTTGTCTTAGTTCATTGTGTTCTGCATTACTTTTATGTTTCGCTTTTCATTCCGTTCTTTTTAATTACTTGCTTTATTTAGCTCTACCTCCAAACACCATTTTATACGTTTTTGAGCTAACTAATCGATTGAGAAGTCATTGACATAACCCCCACTCCCTGTAGATTCGACCCGTACTTGCCGTCGTACTAAGCTACGTCGTGCACTTGCGGTATTACATTTGAAGGACGTAAAGTCCCGATCAAGTTTTTGGCGCCGTTGCCGGGGAGTGACGGTTTTATATTAATGGTGTTTCTTAATTAGTTGGTTCTTTGTATGACTCTTATGGCTAGCTTGTTGTGTCGCCAATTTAAGATTGAAACTTTTTGGAGGTATTATTGGAGGCTTGGTGACTCCCTCCCACATGACCATGACCTTGGAATATGGAAAATATGCAAAATGATGTATGATGGTTTAAATGATGAGACTAGAGATCAAGTCGAGAACATGTATAACTTTGAGTTCCTTAACCAACCAATAGAAAGAGCTTGGGAATTTTTTGAATGGTTAGCCCAGGAAACCTGTGAACAAGAAATGACTCATATGCTCCTTTCTCTTGATATGAACCATACAACCTTTCTTGACCAATTGGAGGAAAATCCTTCATGTTTAGCACTGAAGGATGACTATATTGGGAAAAATTCATATGGAAGTTTTGATGCGAGTTATGACTTGGTTAAAAAGTTTAGTGTAGAATACGCGAATGCTAGTCACCTTAACGGGTCCTCCGCTCTACCTTTTTCTTACCCTTGTCCCAATTCACCCTTTGAGGAGTTTGATGATGATGATTTAATTTATGAAAATGAAGATTTTAAGGAATTTTTTATGCAATTAAGGCAAGCCCTTAACCAATCTTGCTCCTTTATAGATAAGCCTGTTTTGGAAACATCATTTGATGGCATTAATGATGACCTTTGTAGCCTTATGCCCTCTCATTGTGAACCTATTGTTGAGGCATCTTGCTTGCCTTATATTAATGAGTCTCTTGTTTTTATGCCAGGTAAGCATGAATTGTTTGTGAATAAGCATTGTGATCACACAATTAATGTGCCTATTAATAAGGAGTTATATGTGCATACATATAACACTCTTTCTAGTGAGACTCTAAACATCTTGCATTGTGATCACCCTATAATACCTCAGTTTAGTCCGTTTCATGCTCCTTCTAATGGTCTTAAAGCTTTGTCCTTAGTACGATATAGATTCACCTCCATTGATCCATGTCGACCTATTCCAACTGATTTTCCCTTCCCTCCCTTTGTCTAGTTT
Organism: Amaranthus cruentus; assembly: GCA_019425755.1. Lineage (NCBI taxonomy): Eukaryota > Viridiplantae > Streptophyta > Magnoliopsida > Caryophyllales > Amaranthaceae > Amaranthus > Amaranthus cruentus. The sequence continues at coordinate 21,689,133 of CM033455.1, forward strand.
TTCTTTGACTTTTCATCATGTAATGATAAGCCATTTTTCTATATCTATTCTATTTCATTGAGATATGTGTCTTTCTTTCTCTCTATTTGTTATTACTTAACTCTTTCTTGTGTAGGGAGTGAGTTTGACAAACTCCTTCGAAGTCTATCAAGTTATTTACTGAAAAAGGTCTAGCTAATGACCTAAAAGAAGCGCTAGTTGGGAGGCAACCCAACTTCGGTTTGAGTTTTTAGTTTTTAATTAATGTTTCAAGTTTTAGTTTGTATTGTTGAGTAGCATGCTTGTGCTAAGCTTTTGGATGCAGAAATGAAGGTGAGTTGATTATGAAATGGTTTTGAAATGTGCGCATTAGAAAGAAAACAACAGAAACTAGTGTTGCAGAGGTCAAGAAACACATACTCGGGCGTGCTGAGGAGAAACACGAAGATAACCAAAAAAAATCCGCCAATTTTGGGCCTGCTTGATCAAATTGAGTAACCTTTGATCATTTAAGTGGAACACAGTAAGATAGTTTATTTTACATTTTACATTAGATTTTGCACTTTTTCTCTCACTTCTTCAAGCCATTGGTCGCATTGAGGACACTGCTCAGTTTGGCTTGGGGGAGTTTAGGTGCTGAGTGTTTTGTGTATAGGTAATGATATGCTTTTCTCTTATTCCTCTTGTAGATATGCATGCTAGTAGTGGTTAGATTTCTTGTTTTTTAGTTTCTTTGGTTTGTTTGTTTGTTAGTGTCTTTGGTTATTGTCTATGTTAGCAACACTTATGCATAATCTAGACCTTTGAATAGTTGTCTTGTATACCATTTAGGGCCATAAATCTGATTTGTGTATGGTATTGTAGCAAACTTAGATTATTTTTTTCTAAATTTTTTACTTACAAACCAGTGAACCTTTGAATTTTCAAAACAATAGTCAAGCAGGATTTGGTTTATGGCACCGCCTTTGGGTATTTTTGGACATATTTTAAAACTCGTGAGTAATTATTGAGTCTCTCCGTACATTAATGTAGATTAATGAGATTGTGGATTTGTAGTGCACTAGGCATGACTTGAGGGACTTGGGCATTGTATGGATCTAGTTGCTAGTTTGGATAAGCTTATCTTCTTTCTTTGTTTCTTACCCTTTTTGTTAACCTAGATTATACCCATTTTCTTTCATATCTTATTCGAGATTTCCATTCCCTTTTATACACCTTAACTTTCACCTTCTTTCCACCTTCACCCTAACTCTTTAGCATACTATTTGGTTTGGTTGATGGAATGTTGGTTGTTGGTTCATCACACTTGGCATGAGTTTTAGCTTATTTTTTATTTTTCTTGAGGTCACCACTTATATATATATCATGGTGATATTATAATTTTAGATATGGTTGTATATATTTAGTTGGTATTATATGGCTCTTAGAGCGCTTTGGTTCACTACCCGTTTTTGGTAATGTAGTGTTTGTTTTCCATATATACATGAAAAAAAAAGAAGAAAGAAAAAGAAAAAAAAGAAAAAGAAATCAAAAACTTGTATGGAAAAATATAATTAGTTAATAAATGCCAAGTTGTGTGAAAGTACCATGGGTCATTTTGGTTTATTCGGGTTAACTAACTAGTTATGCTACCTCCTTTCGTAACCTTACCCATCCTTACCCTTTCTACGTTTCATCATACGCTAACCTTTACCAATTCACCTCTTTTCGGTTAATCCACCTACTTCTAGTGAAGTCTTAGCCTTTGAGACCCCGAGTACCGAGATGCGAAACTTTGACACATCTCTATTTAGAGGCTCACATCACTTTGAGCATTAGGATGAGAGAATGAGCGTAACTTTAAACACTTGAGTGTGGATGTTCTTCTTGGCTTACATACCCAAAAGTGAGGTCCACTTATACCCATTGTGATCGGTTCGGGAGTCCTAGACTCAGTTTGCTAAGATCCTCGCTTGATGACCTATTTTGAGGATGATTTGTGGAACCAGGTGCGTACTTCACGCTTTTAGAATTAATAATCATAGTTTGCTAACCTGTCATACACCTTTTGATATTTGTGGCTTGTGGTCTCATGTTTAAAGGTTGCCTAGATCCATTTTGTGCATTTTTGTTGTTCTAGGTCGTCTTAATCTTGAATATACACTTGCTTGAGGACAAGCAAGGTGCTGGCTTGGGGGAGTTTGTTAGCTGCATTTTATTCATATTTTATCCCCATTATTTAGCTTTATTATATTGGAATTTTGCATAACAATGCTTGCTTTATTTAGGATTTTACGCTTGGTTGGGTATTTTGGTGTTTTTGTGCATTTCAGGTAATATTCGTCAAGTAGATTCCAGGTAATACTCACTTAACTTCGAAAGCTAAAGTAATGAAAGCCTTGATGACCCAAGTCAAGGAAACAAGCCCAAAAGGAGCTAAAGTAGACCATTTTAAGCCCACTCAGCCAAAACTAGGTCGATTCAACCTTGCTCGAGCCTCAAAAAGACTTGCATTAGAGATAGAAGCTGAGCAGGACCATCATGAAGGTACACTACAAAAAAAATGCAAGTTTCCAACTACCCAAAACAGTCGAAATTCAGTCGGTATAGAGCTATACCGACTAAATTCCGACTATTTTGGGTTAGAATCGTTTTAGTAGGAAAAGAATTTTAATTTCCGACTACCATTTAGTCGGACATTGGTCGGTAAGCACTATTTCAGTATCAAACCAAAATTGACAAAAAAAAAAAAAATTCCGACCATTTTCCAACCAAATTCCGACCACCAGGTCAGTCGGAAAAAAAATTTTTAAAAAAAACTTTTTTTGGAATAATCTGCCACGTCAGGCCCACGTGGCACACCACATGCACCAGTCCGCCGCTCAAGGTCCAGCTGTATACCTCAGCTTGCACACAGCGCATGTGCTTGGGAGGAATTGAACCCAAGACCTCATGGATATGAGGTTCATGCTTCAACCAATAGACCAAGTGTTGATTACTTAGATATAATGCTATGGTAATGAATTTATAACATAAAAATACTCTTCCCATTTATTATTATTATTATTATTATTATTATTATTATTATTATTATTATTATTATTATTATTATTATTATTTTGGCAACTATTATTATTATTATTATTATTATTATTATTATTATTATTATTATTATTATTGTATTAGTGTATTATTATTATTATATTACTAGTTGATTAGTATATTATTACTAGCATTAGTGCATTCTTCGTATCTTATTACTCGTATTAGTTGTATTAGTATATTGTTACTCGTATTAGTTGTATTTGTGCATTATTATTATATTATTAGTTGTATAAGTGCATTATTTGTACCTTATTTAGTTGTATTTGCCAATATTAGTCGTATTAGTAAATCATCATCATCATCATCATTAGCTGTATTAATTTATAATAAGTCGTAATAATATTAGTATTACTCGTATTAGTTGATTAGTGCATTCTTCGTATATTATTACTCGTATTAGTTGTATTAGTATATTGTTACTCGTATTAGTCGTATTATTAGTGTACCATTAGTCGTATTAGTATAGTAATGGTCGTATTAGTGCATTATTAGTACTTTATTAGTTATTATTTGTCGTATTATTATCACTCGTATTAGTTGATTAGTGCATTCTTTGTATATTATTACTCGTATTAGTTGTTAGTATAATGTTACTCTCGTATTAGTCGTATTAGTGTACTATTAGTCGCATTAGTATAGTATTAGTCGTATTATTATTATTATTATTATTATTATTATTATTATTATTATTATTATTATTATTATTATTATTTTTTAATATATTATTACTCGTATAATTAGTTTATTATTAATTGTATTAGTATATTATAGTACATTAATTATTAGTTGGTTAGTTGATTGGTAAAAAAGAAGAAAAACCAACAAAATGCTACCCATAGGATTCGAACATAAGACCTGCTGGACACAAGCAACATCACTTACCAACTGAGACAACTACCTATACATGATATGATAGAGCGCCTAACATTTATAAATTAGTCCTCCAGGCCAATATTAAGATAAAATAATTCCTTAATACCACCGACCAAATACCGACCACATTTTAGTCGGAAAATGGTCGGAAAATTTTCCGACTAAAATTAAGTCGGAAGTTGGTCGGAAAATAATTAATTTTTTTTATTTTTTTTTTAAAATTGCGACCAAAACCAAATTTAGTAGCAAAATAGTCGGAATTTCCGACTAACACCTTTTAGTCGGAAAATTAGTCGGAATTTCTAACTATTTCAGTTAGTCGGTAGTTTTTTGGTCGGTAAGTTGCATTTTTTTTGTTGTGGTAGCTCGACCAGTCGAGCGATTTTGGCTCGGGTCGAGCAAAAGTACTATTCACTTCCAGTAGCTTTAGAATGTCGACAGAAGCATTTTCAATGGGTCGAGCGAGCTCGGTAGGTCGAGCGGAGCTATTTTTTGTGACTGTTCTGTTTTTGAAGATCTTGACCTGTGTACCTCATGCTCGCTCGACCAGGTCCAGCGGGCTTGCTCGGGTCGAGCGAGATGGGCGGCAGCAACTTTTCGCGATTCTTTTAAAAAGCATTTGGGTCCAATTAGATTTAGTTGCTTCTTATTTCTGCTGCCAAGCTTCCCTTGCCACCCTACCCTATCCTCTAGGGGTGGCACCCCCCTCCTACACCCTAGGGGTGGTGGAGCAATCATGAAACCACCACCCCCACTTTCTTTGAAGCCTATAAATAGAGAAGAAGAAGGAGGAGTTCAATCATCTCAGATTTCACCCTTCACTTTAGAGTAATTTCTATGTATTCTTAGCTTTGCTTTCATTTTCAATTAAGAATTAGTGTTTAGTATAGTTTCCTTTCAATTCAATTAAGTGTCTTTAATTTTCAAACACAATCTTAGCTTATCCTTTAGTATAATACTTTGTAATTTGGAATTCTTCAACCATTGGTGTATTTTCATTGAAGCTTTTGGAAGTTATTGCTTTGAATCATCAATTCATCTTGATCATCAAAGAGTAATTTCTACCTTTATTTACATTGAATTCAATTCATTTCATATAGTTATTGTTTGCCTTTACTTTTATATGTTTATGTTTGATTGTTCTTCAATTAATTGCATTCATCTTGTTAAGATATTCTAGTTCAATTTATTAATCCATGCTTCTTCACTCATTCGCAATCTATAACTTCAATATGAACATGAGTGAGTAGTTTTTTTGGCTTAGGTTAGGCATGATCACCATGTATATAGTTTGAATTGCTATCTTTACCTTTGGCATTGGTTGTGTTGTTTATGGTTTAACATAGGTTTTGCTATCTTGTTTAGTGTCGTTGAATTGAGGGCGAGATTCGATTTTTAACGATAATCTATGCTTAAAAGTTGAATCATCTCCATGAGAATAGGTAGATGTTTTGATTGGAAATAATGAATGTGTGCTCCATGTCTTAATCTATGCTTCGCTCCATGAGAGTAAGTGGTTAAGTATGTTTTAGGAAGCTAATGTTGCTCGAGGGAGAACATTAGTATTTAAGATACGTTCTTCCTCATAACAACCCATAACCATGACCTTAGGTTGAAGTTAGTACATATTCCCTTGGTGAGAAAGCCTAGCCTATGCCTATTTAGCTAATTGATTGCTTTGTCTTTGCCTTAGTTCATTGTGTTCTTAATTACTTTTAGGTTTCGCTTTTCATTTCGTTCTTTTTAATTACTTTCTTTATTTAGTTCTACCTACGAACCCCTTTTTATACGTTTTTGAGCTCACTAATCGATTGAGAAGCCATTGACATAGCCCCCACTCCCTCTGGATTCGACCCGTACTTGTCGTCGTACTAAGCTACGCCGTGCACTTGCGGTATTACATTTGAAGGACGTAAAGTCCCGATCAACTTTTTATGAAACATCACTTTGAGCCTTATGATGAGAGAATGAGCGTAATTTTAAACACTTGAGTGTGGATGTTCTTCTTGGCTTACATACCCAAAAGTGAGGTCCACTTATACCCATTGTGATCGGTTCGGGAGTCCTAGTGTAACACCCCTGAATTTCTGACCCCTTATACGAAACTAAAGCCGTAAAGGACGGGAGGAAATTCGGGTGTTACACGAAAGAAAAAGGAAGAGAATTTAAATACGCGTTAAAGATTAACTTTAAAGAGATGAGTGAAAATTTCGGCAGCATCTACCCTAAGATTGTGCGCCTTTTGTAGAAAATAAAAGTTATTTATCTAATAAAGCAAAGGCATCAATGGCCTATCAAAACTATATCACGGCAGAAAGATTCATCGCCGGCTTCTCAAATCAACATGCCAAGCATGGATCGTGGTTCCGGTGTCGGCGCTTGCGTTTTAAGGCGACTTAACACTTTAAAACCATACAACGTTATAAACTACGCAGCGGAAATACAAATATACAAAGGAGGACAGAAGGCCTACTAACAAACGTATACAACTAAAGTTTACAAAAGATAAATAAGAACTACAAAATCAAAGGATAACGATATGACACAAGTTATTCTTCGCCCTTGTCACTCTCCCCCAATGCAACGCAATGCAAAAAGAAGCTCCAATACCTGCTACGACTGTCCATGATCCTCCTGCTGCTCGAAATCAGACCAAGGCCAATGTGTCATAGCAGGACAATCATAGAAAGTCATCAAACAATCAAACATAAACACAAACACGTACACGTCAGTAACTAGCATCAAATATAATAAGACCAACCAATAGATAACATTATGTTATACAACAACATGAGATGATTCCATAGGACACAAGCACAAATAGTAACCGTTTACCGTCCACCTATGCTTCTTGGATAGAATGCGAGTATTCACATTTCTCTTCTCAAAACATTAACTCTTGCAGAACACGCGTAGTATCAACTCAACAAGGGAACTAACAAACTATCTAACACGTGACCCTATAGAACTTGTCTATCTTAGATTAAGTGTTTTCACCCATCTTTGGAACTGATAACTACTTTGAGGTAAGTTAGCTTAGGTGCACTTCTCACTAGCATAAACTACTCTATCATTGAATAATCAATGAGTAACCATTCTATTAATGTGTAACTGTGTAAGCTTTCTATGAATCAATAAGCTTTCTATGAGTCAATAAGCTTTCTATGAATGAGTAACATTCTATGAGTAGATCTTTTCTTCGCTTTATGGCATAGTGACACGGCCATGGGCGTTATTGGCCACCTGGCACCCATGGAAAAGTATGAGCTCATACCCCCTCCAACTAACCCTCTCGGTTTTTTAGTGTCGATGGATGGTTTTTGTTGTTTCTGGTTTTTTAGTGTCGATGGATGGTTTTTGGTGATTCTATGGTGTTGCTTTGAGTTTTCTATGGCGGTTTGCTGTTCACTTCTCAGCCTTGTGTCTGGTGTTTATCTTGTTTTGTGGGAGATGTGGGGTCGAGTGTTTTCTGTGGTGTGCTCGGTTTCTTGGGTAGATTGACGATTCAGATGTCGTCCTTGTCTGGTGGGGTGGGAGGTGTTGTCAGGTTCTCGTTAGTTTTTGTTCTGGTTCATATTTTGGTGTTCATCTTCTGGGGTCCTGATTCAATCCTTGGTTATTGCTCGTTTTGTTTGTTGCTCTAGGTCTATTTCTCTTGCTATGGTGATGATTTTGAAGTTTTTTGGGTGTTTTTGTGCTAGTTTGATTTGGTGTGGATGGCGTCTAAGGGTATTCCAATCTTGGTGTTGATGGGTAGTGTCTAGTTCTTGGGTGAACTCGTTATCGATGATGTGGTGGCTGCGGCCTTCTTGTTTCGGTCCTAGGTGGTCTTATTGCAGGTTCCGCTTGGTAGTTCTTTTTATGGTGTTGGTGGTTTTTGACAATGGTGTGCAGCCCTCTATATTTCTTTGGTGGCGTATTTCCTTGGTGGCGACGGTGATGGTGAATATCTGGAGTTTTAGCGTTTGTGAAGAGCAGGGTTGTCTTGGTGACGAAGCTTTGGTGTTTTTTTCGAAATTTTGGAGCTGCAGATTGGAGTTTTCGGTGTTTTGGGCCGTCATTGCCGCGAATTTTGGAGGAGGCGAAATGCTAGCTTTTTGTTCTTTCTAGTTTCTGGTGTATTAGGTGTAACGTCTGTATTTTGGGAAACTCTTTGGCGATGCATAGTCCACTCCTGTTTCTGAGTGGCCTGATTTTTGGCCCCCTCTTCCGATGGCTTTTTTCCTCTTGAGGTTTTTTTATGCCGGAGGTTTTGGGGTCCCCAAGTCTCAGTGTTGGTGTTTGTTTCCTTTCGTTTCGTATTAATATATTATTCCAAATTTTCAAAAAAAAAATAAAATAAAATAAAATAAAAAATAAAAAACCTAACCCTCTCGGGTCCTACCTTTGGGAAACTAACACTGGGGTACCAATCCAGTGGAGAGGCAACCATATTGGGGTTTGCAAGGCCCGCATGGTGACACCTCGGTCAAGGGGCCCAACTGACAAAGTATGCTCATACCCCCCTTACGGTGGTCCCGTCGAACCTCACCTAGGGGACTAAATCAGCCGGATATAATCCAGTTGAGTCACGCCAGCTAATCATAATTTAGTACTTTATCAAAGGGGGAATAACTCCCGCTTTTGACTATTAATGAATGCCCTGGGATAGCAGAACGCCGAAACCCACTGAGCAACTCAAATAAAATATGAAATTGACCTATAAAGGAATCATTCTAACTCAGAGTAAGGCATAACCCAATTCTCAAATAAATAAGGGGGTGGTCCCCGCCTTCTACCAACACTCTCATTCACTAAACTATTCTAAGCGCAAGGATTTCATAATCGATAGCTCTTCATATGAAATGTATTCACTAGTACTTCATAGTTTCGATACAGTGCATATTATCACAATAATAATAAAGTCTTAAAGCAATTGCATATAAGGATAGTTACTGCGTGTACGTACCTGTAAGCGTCATTGCACAACCAAAAATCACCAAAGTCACCCAACTAAGGTTCTACCTTCCTGTTATGAAATGGGGCACCTATATAGTTAGGAATAGAACTAATAAGTCCCCTCAACTACTTTGTTATACCAGCTAAATACCAAAGTAACCGCTATCACCCATTCAACGTGAGTTTCCGAATACTCTAGCACGCACACAACTTATTCAATACAAGTCAAAATGACTAATTCAGCACAATATAAGCCTTTTCACCGATTTAAGCGTACAAGTATATGTGAATCGTTTCTTTTCATCAACTAATTTTGGGTATATCGGTTCGCGTAACCCAAAATAACTAATCACAACTAAGCCTTATAATTTAATATAACCACTTATATAACGATAAGACAATCTTAGAGTTATCGACTCATGACATCACTTGTTATATTCTTCAAAGCTAAAAAGAACTATAATCAAGACAACACAACAAGTAACTTTAGCAACCATCGATGATAAGTAGACATTATTGCTCTTGGCATTACTAAGATTATGCATTTATAACTTCAGATGACGACCTACTAAGAGCATTTAAGTTCACAACCATCGAGTCACAACAATTAGCAACTCTTACTCCCAATTAATAACCAAAACTATTTCTATAGTCAATCTATAATAAAAATCATGACTAAATAAATACATCATAATCACAACCAACACACTAAACCTTAAAACAACTTATGATATTATCAAATGAATCATCACATCACCCACATATAACATAAGCACATACTATTAAAATTTCATTTCTAGAATTAAACCCTAATCAATTCATTTTCAAATTAAAGATAACATATTTAATTACTACTTATACTAAGATTCAATTAAACTAATACACAATCAACACCCAACACATAATTTCAAATCACACTCCAAACCCTAAGTCATGACCATGTTCAATTCATCAATTAAACTCCTACCCATAAAGAGATTCAAAGAAAATAACACAAATATCAACATCACACACATAAACTTTATAAAACTATTGATTGAGACAAGAAGAAGCAAATGGAAGAAGAAGAAGTGGCTTACAAGGTTGAAACTACTAAGGAGGGTGAAAGACAAATGGTGGTGGTGACCCACAAACTGAGGGAGGGGGTGGAGGGTACACCGACTGCGGCTGCTCCTCCTGGCGGCACAAAGCAGCCCGGCTGCTGGTGGGGAGAGGCAAGACGCGTGCTGCTGTTGGGAGGAGTAGACACGGGCTGCTCATGGGGAGTCGCAGCCCAGTTGCCGGTGGGAAAAGGCTGCGGTGCTGCTGGTGGCTGCCTGCGGGGGAGGGGCGTGCAGCTGGTGGTGCGCAGGAGTGAGGGGAGAGAGGAAGAAAGGGAAGAGTAGAGAAGGAGGACGGCTGTGATTTCAATTGAGGCCAAGGAGTGTTCCGACTCAAAACCCTAACTCACTCATCCTTTTTATCTTATTTATTTACTTATTTATTTATTTATTTATTTAGGTTCATCTTCTTGCGAGACCTAACTAAGAAACTCAACTGCGTGTGCTCGCGTATTTTAATGAAGTAATTATTTTTATTCGAACCTCTTACTTTCAGAAATTGTAATTGTATCTTTAATATATATACGTTAACATTTAAATTCGTATATCAAAGAAATTTATTAAGACTAATTCAAATTAATTTAATATATTTATAAAATCTCCAAAACTGATAATAATAATAATAATTAATGACGACATTAAAATGACGGGGTGTTACACCTAGAGTCAGTTTGGTAAGATCCTCGCTTGATGACCTATTTTGAGGATGATTTGTGGAATCAGGTGCGTACTTCACGCTTTTAGAATTAATAATCATAGTTTACTAACCTGTCATACACCTTTTGATATTCGTGGCTTGTGCTCTCATGTTTAAAGGTTGCCTAGATCCATTTTGTGCATTTTTGTTGTTCTAGGTGGTCTTAATCTTGAATATACACTTGCTTGAGGACAAGCAAGGTGTTGGCTTAGGGGAGTTTGTTAGCTTCATTTTATTCATATTTTATTCCCATTATTTAGCTTTATTATATTGGAATTTTGCATAACCATGCTTGCTTTATTTGGGATTTTACGCTTGGTTGGGTATTTTGGTATTTTTGTGCATTTCAGATAATATTCGTCAAGTACATTTCTGGTAATACTCAGTTAACTGCGAAAGCTAAAGTAATCAAAGCCTTGATGACCCACGTCAAGGAAACAAGGCCAAAAAGAGCTAAAATAGACCATTCTAAGCCCATTCAGCCAAAACTAGGTCGATTCAAGCTTGCTCGAGCATCAAAAAGACTTGCATTAGAGATAGAAGCTGAGCAGGACCATTCTGAAGGTCGCTCGACCGGTCGAGCAATTTTGGCTCGGGTCGAGCGAAAGTACTATTCACTTCCAGTAGCTTTGGAATGTCGACAGAAGCATTTTCGATGGGTCGAACGAGCTCGCTCGGTCGAGCGGAGCTATTTTTTGGTGACTGTTCTGTTTTTGAAGATTTTAACCTGTGTACCTGATGCTCGCTCGACCAGGTTGAGCGGGCTTGCTCGGGTCAAGCGAGATGGGCGGCAGCAGCTTTTCGCGATTCTTTTAAAAAGCATTTGGGTCCAATTAGATTTAGTTGCTTCTTATTTCTGCTGCCAAGCTTCCCTTGCCACCCTACCCTATCCTCTAAGGGTGGCACCCCCCCTCCTACACCCTAGGGGTGGTGGAGCAATCATGAAATTACCACCCCCACATGCTTTGAAGCCTATAAATAGAGAAGAAGAAGGAGGTGTTCAATTATCTCAGATTTCACCCTTCACTTTAAAGTAGAGCTGTTCATGGGCGGGCTTGGGCGGGTAGCGGACCGGTTAGCACCTAAAAATTCTACCCGCGGGCTCAAATATTCAAAAGTCCGCCCGCATTCGCGGGCATATTTTTTTGTCGCTACGCGCCCAGTTTTAAAGCGGGCGGGACCCGCGGGTAGGCGGGTATTTTTATATAAAAATTTAAAATATAAATCATATTATAAAGTTAAGTTTTTATAAGAACAAACAAAATATAATACATTATCTCTAAAATACTCTAAATATATATAAAGTCTCAAAATACTCAAATTACATGAATATTGAATATAGACGGTGGAGTCGGCTACTTGTTCGAACTTTGATAGTCGATTGCTTGAGTGCTTTGAGGGTTAAAAATATTAAAGTCTAAAAGAAGTAAACCTTAAGGCTAGTAGAAAAGTAATAAACTAAAGTTGCGTATGGGTCATGTAGTAGTATAGTTTAATATTTAATAGAATTAATTATTTAATAAATAATATATTAAACTAAGCGGGCAGGCGGGTATACCCGCGGGTATTTTTTTGGTGTCGCTACCCGCCCGTTTATCTTGGCGGGCGGGTATCACCCGTCCAAACTTTAAATTTTTTTAAAAACGTTGTCCATGCCCACCCGTTTTTCGAGCCGGATTGGGCGGGCCAAGCGGGTAGCCCGCCCATGAACAGCTCTACTTTAAAGTAATTTCTATGTATTCAGCTTTGCTTTCATTTTCAATTAAGAATTAGTGTTTAGCATAGTTTCCTTTCAATTCAATTGAGTGTCTTTAATCTCCAAACACAATCTTAGTTTATCCTTTAGTGTGATACTTTGCAATTTGGAATTCTTCAACCATTGGTGTATTTTCATTGAAGCTTTTGGAAGTTATTGTTTTGAATCATCAATTCATCTTGTTCATCAACGAGTAATTTCTACCTTTATTTACATTGAATTCAATTCATTTCATTTAGTTATTGTTTGCCTTTACTTTTATATGTTTATGTTTGATTGTTCTTCAATTAATTGCATTCATCTTGTTAAGATATTCTAGTTCAATTTATCCATCCATGCTTCTTAACACATTTGCAATCTATAACTTCAATATGAACATGAGTGAGTAGTTGTTTTGGCTTAGGTTAGGTATAATCACCATATATATAGTTTAAATTGCTATCTTTACCTTTGGCATTGGTTGTGTTGTTTATGGTTTAACATAGGTTTTGCTATCTTGTTTAGTGTCATTGAATTAAGGCGAGAGTCAATTTTTAAGGATAATTTATGCTTAAAAGTTGAATCATCTCCATGAGAATAGGTAGATATTTTGATTGGAAATAATGAATGTGTGCTCCATGTCTTAATCTATGCTTAGCTCCATGAGAATAGGTGGTTAAGTATGTTTTAGGAAGCTAATGTATCTCGAGAGAGAACATTAGTATTTAAGATACGTTCTTCCTCATAACAACCCATAACCATGACCTTAGGTTAGTACATACTACCTTGGTGGGAAAGCCTAGCCTATGCCTATTTAGCTAATTGATTACTTTTTAATTGTCTTAGTTCATTGTGTTCTTAATTGCTTTTGTGTTTTGCTTTTCATTTCGTTTGTTTTTTATAGCTTGCTTTAATTACGTCTACCTTCAAACACCATTTTATACGTTTTTGAACTAACTAATTGATTGAGAAGCTATTGACTTAACCCCCGCTCCCTGTGGATTCGACCCGTACTTGCCGTCGTACTAAGCTACGTCGTACACTTGCGGTATTACATTTGAGGGACGTAAAGTCCCGATCAACTGTTATGTCGCTACTACTACTACTCACCTCCAGCCTTTGTATATATACTATTTTGTTGTGCTGTGCTTTTCAAGGATGTTGCTGCCAATCTTCGTCGAAGTCTAGCATGTGCACTTAGTATTGCTACTGTGTAGTTTGACCGCAAGGTACTAAAGTACCATTCAGATGTTCCGAATACTGAGATCCTTGTTGCTGTTGTTCTCATATTCAGAACTTTTGGTATTCATTGTTATTGCTTTATATCTATGCCTTATCCCATGTATTGGTCATTTTCGAACTCTTTTGTTAGATACTTAACATATGTAGCTCTTGGTTGCTATTCCGCTGTCTGTTGCGTTTTTGAGATATCTCAGGTTCACCCGTGCACATGAAGAGTGAGACTGAGAAACCCTTCATAAAAGATGGGCTCTTCTTTCACACTGATACAATTTGTAGGGTGACCCTTGGATATCTGGGTTTCGTTACCCCGTTTGTAAATGTTGTTTAGTATTTTATAGAAAATCGTTAGATAAAAAAAATTAAATTAATTAAATAAAAAAATAAACAACTAATAAAAAGGTAAAAAAAATAAAAAATAAAAAATAATATAATACATAACTAAAATAATAAAATGAAATAAAATAAGTTAAAACATAAATAAATAAATTAAAAATTAATAAAAAATTATAAAAAATAGGAAAAGTAAAGAGTACACGTAGAGTCCCTTGCATGGGATGTGTACTCATATCATATACATTATTTGCAAATAAAAACAAATTGGGAATACTCGCCATGAAAAATTATAAAACTTATATATTAAAATTCGTAGCATCGAGATGAATTTAACAAAATCCCACATGAATATATTTTGTCTTTAATATATACTTGAAAACTCAAATTTAATT
>CM033456.1:0-101896 GCA_019425755.1 Amaranthus cruentus
ATTCTTTCAAATCTTTATCCTTAATTGTTGAATTCTCATCACACCACTACACCAAAGATTAATTCTCACCCATTATCTTTAGAAATTTTCTATCCTACCATGAATCAATATAATAAATTAATTTTTATCAATTATTGTGAATGGTTTATGGGTGCCCCTCCTCTTCTCCAGCCTCTCAACTTAATAAAATACTCTAACACAAGTTGTTTGAACTTATAAAGTTAGCTTATAATTTCCGTAAATGATTAAAATTGACTGAATTTAAAATTATGCAATTAATATCCCTATCATAAATATTCTGATAATGCTGGCCAATAAAAAAATTACACATTGTAGGACGTAACTACATTGCAAGTCAATTTTTATTGATTATAAAATTTTTTTATTTATGTTATTGAAGTAAAAGTCAATTTTTATTTTTGTAGAGAATAAAATTGTTAGAATTGAAATTTCTGCAATTATTATTCTTGCTATGCTATTTTGAAACCAGCGTTTTATGTATGTAATAAAATTGAATTGAATTTCTTGCTATTTATATTCAGCAGATCTTGGGTAAGACCGTCTTAGAATAAGACGCGGCCCAATATGGAGCCCATCAGCTTTTTTTCCTTAAATATATCAATTTCAACATAAAGTGGTACTTAAATATATCAATTAAAGTAAAATTTTCAATTTGAACCTATAAGGGATCAATTTTAACGTTAAAGTGATCGATTTCTACCTAATATAATTGATAGTGATAAGTATTGAATTGTATATTATGTAGTTCATTTATTTTGTTAATAATTGATATAGTTAACATCGTAACAAAAACAAGATAAGGTCATAATTGATGCTTCTGTGGTAATAATTGATAGTGAATTGTATGTTGTTATGTAGTTTATTTATTTTTTTATGATATAGTTAACATCATAACAAAAACAAGATAAAGTCATAATTGATGCATGTTTGGTGATAATTGACAGTGATAAGTAATGAATTGTATGTTGTTATTGAAATTTTTACATTAATTGATATGTTTAAGTACTACTTTACGTTGAAATTGATATCTTTAAGGTCAAAATTGATACCTTTAAGGTGCAAGTTGAAAAATACCCAGAAAATGAAAAAACAAAAAAATAAATAATTTGGAGCGTGTGTAGTGCACGCGCCAGAGAATGGGCCAGCCCAACTGTGGTCTTATTCTAAGACAGTCTTACGCAAGTTTTTGTGATTTATATTTAAGCCTTTTATTCCTACATTTATTAAAATAAAATTTGTATTGAAATTCATGCAATGCTTGTCGTTAATATGAAGTAAACTGTATTTTTTGTAAAAGGTAAAGTTGACTGAATTGAAAATCCCTGGCCAATTATTCTTGTCATTTATATGAATCAAATTTTTTTTTTGAAAAAGATAAAAATTCACTGAATTGTAATTCATTTAATTAATACTCCTGCCATAAATACTCTTATAAGGTTGGCCAATAAAATAATTACAAATAGCACTCTCATATTCACTCTAATTTTCTATACTATACATCAAAACTAATATAGTGTATGATTGGTATGTAATTAGTCGTATTAGTCGTATTATTAGTATTATTATAATTATTATTAGTCGTTTAAGTGTATCAAATATAGAAAGTATAGGGGAACGGAGGAAGTATAGTTGCATAAGTATATTATTAATTACTTGTATTAGTGTATTAATTAATATTTTATTAGTTATTTAGTATATAATTAATCGTATTAGTTTATTATAGTGTATTATCATCATCATCATCATCATCATCATCATCATCATCATCATCATCATCATCATCATCATTATTATTATTATTATTATTATTAATTATAAGAAACTACCTAATCTATACACCTTTTTTAAAAAACTACCTTATATAAAAAAATTTGCAAAAAACTACCTTATATAATACAATTCCTTGCAAAACACTACCTTTCGGAGGTGATCCCAAACCCGATCCAGGATTGGATCACTTTTTGTATTGTGTTCCACTTCTCTCTAATCAAACCAAAGGAATCAAAACCTTCACCATATATAGTCGTCACAAGTGAGCAAACCCCATCCCATTGCTTTTTTGTTTGTTATTTTCATAGTTCTAGTTTTAGTTTAGCTCATCACCAATCCCTTATACATGATTCCCCAACATCTAAAGAGGCCCTAAGTCTCGCACTCGTCTCCCTGTGAATCGACCCCCTACTTGCCACTAAACTTGTGTAGTCATAGTTAAGGGTGTTTATAAATTTTGTTTGATTAGAGGCTTTAGCGACGACACCAAAAAATTCTCTGTCAATATACTATAATTAAAATGAAGTGGCCTATAAAAGGGCTGAAAACGGGTCTTGTAAATATTATAATAAATGTATAGTTTAAATATTATAAATGTCAATGAAATTATTAATATTTTTTCAATCTAATTATTATAATTTCAATGAAATTAATATAATTAATGTATAAGACATACGATTTAGAGTTAACTCGCCTTATTGTGTTCGACCCGCACTACGCGTACATCGTGCGCTTGCGGTATATAAAATTTGCACGATCATCACACTTGCAACATGAGCAATATTTGCATTATTCACTCATCACCTCTAATTAGTAATTATATCTCAATCTATAAGTTTAAACATATTTAAGTGAGATCTTGTTTGATTTGTCTCAATGCAAAGTTAATTAATATCAAATATATATAATTTTTTATCATGTATAATTAGAGATATTAAAGATTAAATTAGTGCATACGTGAAAAAGTAAATATTACAAGTAATTTAAAACCAAATATAATTAATATTATTTAATTGCCAATAACACATTATTACTCTATTGTAATTATTATAAAGCGTCTCATCCCTTTCTATATTAAGACAAAAATATAAATTTGGTATATTAAAAGTATCTTGAGTATAGAATTTAGAATAAGTTGAATACGTATAGTAACAAAAATCTGCGATAGTTGATTATGTGTTAAAAAAAACACTAGTACATTATTTCTAAGACATGTAATAATAAAAAAAGTACATTATTTAGTAGGAAAAATTATCTAATAATCCAATTTATTCATGATTTTTCTACAATAATACCAACTATTGATTAACTATGAATAATCCCAACTTCGAGGGGTATTTTCCTAGAGTAAAACCGGTGACCGGATGCGTTGCTAAAACAATTTTTTTTAAAAAAAAGATAAATTAAATAAAATGTCGAAAAAAATGTTAAAAAAATGTTCATAAAAAATTTATGATTTTTTTATTATCTATAATTTTTTATGTAAATTTTCAAAATTATTCCCTAATTTTAAAATTAATATTCAATTAATTTTTTTGGTGAATTACTTAGCATAGGAGGTCATCAGGTTACCCAAGTTTAATCTAGGCAAATACCCCCTAAAATTGGGATTATTTATAGTTAACCAATAGTTAAAATATTGTAGAAAATCATAAAAAGCTTGGATTATTATAAGTAATTTTTCCAATTTATATTCAATGACATATTTACATTTCGATCAAAAAATGACATATTTACATTATTTTATAAATTTAAATATCAGCTTGTGTATTACACTTTTATAATTGGCCAGTTGCGACATAGTAAAAAAATCTTCGCCGCACTCTTTGCATTGCCAAGATTTGTCCGCATTCTAAAGTGATACCAATGTATGGAAGAAATTTTTAAGAATATAATCAAAAATTTTCATTCCCCTAAAGTGATAAATACAAGCACAACGGTTCCAAAATAATAACAAATAAATATAAAAACGCTGAATTATGATAAGTTATTTTCCCCTCAAATATGGTGACAAACCAAAAGATATATTAAAATTCAAAGCAACAACGAAATAACGTCTAACATAATGAAGTTGAAGTTTATAATAAAAGTCCAACAAAATAAAATACAGAATAAAAAATAATAAACCTTAACATATCGATCAAAAAAAATTAAAAAGAAAAAGAAGAAATGAAAGTCAAACCAATCCAACAAGAGAAAAAAAAACTCAAAAAACAAAAATAAATAGCCAAATGAACGTAGTACTTCAAATCATTGTATTGTATAGCGATATACTTGTCTGATCCCCTTAATTAATACCCCTTGGAGGTAAGCACATGAATCTGGTAAACAGTGCCCATTGACATGTATTGCGTCCACAACAACTAGTAGTGAATGGTAGAGGATTACATGTTTGCCCGTGGCCTATGCAATCTGAATAAACAATTCAAATATCACAATGTACGTAGTTAGTTAGGGCAAGCCGAGTACAGATGGATCCGAAAAGTTACTTAAATTCCCTTTATTTTATGTTCCATCGAAATATGTTGCACCTTACACTGTTTATAATCAACTCGATCTAAATGTGGTTACTAATTTTTTTGATAATAATTAAGTAAATGCTAGCAAATTAATTTGTAGTTATGTTAAAAATAATGTTAGAATTAATTAAATAGCTAGATGAGGAGATTATTGAGGTTTACCTGCAGCAACAATATCAAAGCTAGCCATAATATGAACTACAAAGAACAATAAAAAAAGATAGTATTATAATTAGTAAATAAACAAAGATTAATATGAACAAATAAAACAACTTTTTTTTTTTTTTTGAGATGAACAAATAAAACAAGTCAAACTAGTAATACTACATATATACTTCAAATATATTAGTATATCAGTAATTACCTAATGCAATAATAAGAAAAATTGCAAACATATTCTTGGAGACAGCCATTGCTAAATGATTATTATTGATTAATCGATCTTAGATGATTTAATTTTGATGGAATTTCAAGTTATTGTTTGATCCTTTTTATACTTGGATTTTGAGTTCCTCGACCGACCAACGCCAGCTTCCTACTTCCTACTCATCAATCATATACTATTAATTAATTGGTCTTTTTATTATATTAATTTAATTTAATAACGTAATTAATACTTCCTCCGTTCCGAAATACTCGCTACATTTCGATTTTGTGCACTATTCATCGTTCAAGCTTATTTTACATATTGCGACTAATGTGTAAGTAAAAATATAGTCAAGTGGGATCGTGTTTGGATCGTTTAATCGCATACTTTCATAAAATTAAATTTTTATAATTTTTTAAAAAGTGTATTTTAAGATATTAATGATCAAAATTGTGCATTGGATTGCGTAAAAAAGTGAAAGATAACAAGTATTATGGAACGGAGGAAGTATTTAATAGGAATCCCACCGGGTATTAGTTAAAGATTTTTAACTATCTTTATTAACATAACCAAATTAAATACCTTGCTGTATTGCAATTAATTTTTTTTTTATAAATGCGATAGCAATAGTTATTCTACCAACATTCTTATCAAGGTGTTTTGCTTTTTTATTCCTGAATAGTATATGTCGTTTTGTATTTACATAAATAAATAGCCTTTAACCCTACATTATCATATTCTACCAACATTCTTATCAAGGTGCTTTCTACATGCAAGATCTTGTAGATCGATTCCCACATATCTTTCACCTAGGGAAGATTTTAAAACTATCCGATATAACCCACCGCCTAAAACTCCAGAAATAAATAGAAATGGTGTTATTCAAATCTAGTTCTGAGTAATGTTTTTTAAGTGATTTGTGTTAATTTTCTTTATACTTAAATTATTTTTCTTGAAATGAAATGTTATCTTTTAACATAATGAGCATTCTATACTAAAAGACATCGCAAAAATAAATAGGACCTTTAAAATTTTTTGAATGCCCTTGCTCTCAAATTCTCACAGTTGACCGGGTAATCCAAAAAAATTAATTAAGGATAATATTTTTTGTACTTGTAATTGTCTAATTTAATTAATTTGCATTCCTCTGAACCTAATTAATTGATGCCATGACCCTAAAATATCTGCCAGCTGCATGTATTCCAGATTTTGTGGGATTTCGGTCCACATTATAATTATTTTTATAAATCATTGGTTTGCATCAAGTCCATACATGTTTGGACTTTGGAAGGAAATGCTTCCTACGTGTATGCGTCAACTATTATTCAACGTGGGCAAAGGAATTTTAACGCTATGTTTCGATAGCAAGTTATGAGAGAATGAAAAGAAAAAAAGGGAAAGGAAAGGGAAGGAAGAAAAAGCAAGAGAGGGATAAGAAGGGGGAATACATCTTGTTTGTTTAGAAAAAGTGAACCTAAATATATTCTTAAAGCCAATAGTAATCTAATATGAGAAACATAGGAATAGAGGTGTTCATTCGGGTGATCGGGTCAGTATCGGATGAGTGTCATTCGGTTCGGTTGTATTTCGGATGTGTGTCACGGTTAGTCCTGGTTCGGTTGAAGATCGGTTATTCGAGCTATCGGGTTAACATCGGTTCCGTGTCGGTTGAAGTTCGTATCGAGTGTTAATCGGTGTCGAGTCGTCATCGGTTAATAATTGGTTCGGTTTTGTCGAGTACAGATCGGGTTCGGGTTTTAATTACTATCGGCTACGTATTACTAATTACTATCGATCGAGTCAATATCAAATTAATTCGTTAGTCATTTTTTAATTGATGACAAGATTCCCTTTACATAAAGCAAAATAGTTAAATTGTGCAAATCAACTAGTGATCATTATTACTTTGTTACTTTTACTTGTTGACCTGAAATTAAAATTATAAAGTTCTATCAATTTTCATCTAATACGAGTAAAAGTAGTTAAATATACATTGACCATTAATTATTAACTCTAAATATATGAAACCATGTATTTATAAAATTTAATTTATTAAAATATCTATCACTTTATTAGATTAATAAATAAAACGATTGAATATGAGTCTATCATACTTCTATGTGAAAAATTGGTTCAGGTTTAAAGCAATTCGATCTAAAATTTGTTCGGGTTTTGTCGGGTTTTGTCGGATCGAGTTCGGTTTCGAGTATGATTCAGGTCGGATATGACTCGGGTTGGTCATTTTGGCTCGGATAATATCGGTTAACGGTTACGTGTCGGTTACAAAAATCGGTTACAGTTCGGGTTCAGCTTTCCCATTTTTGGTTGTCAATTGGTTTGGGTACAACTTCGGTTCGGGTATTGTCGGTTCGATAAACCTAAAAAAGGAACGCATTTTTGGTCGATTTACTTTTGGTTTCGGGTCGGGTCACTTTTGAACAGCTCTACATAGGAAACAAAAAAATGCTAATTATGCAATAATTGTTGCACGTAGAGGTATTTAAAACGGAATCGATGATCCGATATATATCCGATCTTATAACTGAATCCGACTTGACTTGACTTTAAAAGGAATTTAAAATAATGTAAAAATCAATGTGGTCATAAAACTCGATTTTAAACTGACATAAAACACCAAACTCGAAATCGAACTGATGACCCCAATGTACACCTCTAGGCTCTAGCTGCATGTTGTTCTTCTCAGAATAATAGCACGTTAAAATAAATTCTAAAATTTATATATATTTGAGCTAGTAATATTAATATGCTAGTAGGATGAGTAGCTCACCAATTATATATGCAAGTCAACAACCCACTATTTTGTCGATGTGAGATTTTGTCTCACATGTGAAGTATTTCCAACAATATGAGCTGCCGTCTATTATCCCTCCCCAGACCCTAACCATAGTTTTTCTATAAACGAAATACACTGGGTATGATGATGATGAACCGGCTCGCAGCTAATAAATGAGTATTAATTTAATCATATCAGTGAACATTAGATGTAGAGTTAATGCAGGTCGCACCATTAGTGGCGTAGTTTACGCTTATTATCATTCATTTATATTCTTCGTAATGCAAACTAGTGATTGAATGATAGATCTGAATTTGGTGTACTTCTTTCACATTGTTGAAATGGAGGTAGAGTAAACTAAACCTTCTCCTGAATTGTAATTCATTTAATTAATACTCCTGCCATAAATACTCTTATAAGGTTGGCCAATAAAATAATTACAAATGGCACTCTCATATTCACTCTAATTTTCTATACTATACATCAAAATTAATATAGTGTATGATTGGTATGTAATTAGTCGTATTAGTCGTATTATTAGTATTATTATAATTATTATTAGTCGTTTAAGTGTATCAAATATAGCAAGTATAGGGGAACGGAGGAAGTATAGTTGCATAAGTATATTATTAATTACTTGTATTAGTGTATTAATTAATATTTTATTAGTTATTTAGTATATAATTAATCGTATTAGTTTATTATAGTGTATCATCATCATCATCATCATCACAATCATCATCATTATTATTATTATTATTATTATTATTATTAATTATAAGAAACTACCTAATCTATACACCTTTTTTAAAAACTACCTTATATAAAAAAATTTGCAAAAAACTACCTTATATAATACAATTCTTTGCAAAACACTACCTTTCGAAGGTGATCCCAAACCCGATCCAGGATTGGATCACTTTTTGTATTGTGTTCCACTTCTCTCTAATCAAACCAAAGGAATCAAAACCTCTACCATATATAGTCGTCACAAGTGAGCAAACCCCATCCCATTGCTTTTTTGTTTGTTATTTTCATAGTTCTAGTTTTAGTTTAGCTCATCACCAATCCCTTATACATGATTCCCCAACATCTAAAGAGGCCCTAAGTCTCGCACTCGTCTCCCTGTGAATCGACCCCCTACTTGCCACTAAACTTGTGTAGTCATAGTTAAGGGTGTTTATAAATTTTGTTTGATTAGTGGCTTTAGCGACGACACCAAAAAATCCTCTGTCAATATACTATAATTAAAATGAAGTGGCCTATAAAAGGGCTGAAAACGGGTCTTTGTAAATATTATAATAAATGTATAGTTTAAATATTATAAATTTCAATGAAATTATTAATATTTTTTCAATCTAATTATTATAATTTCAATGAAATTAATATAATTAATGTATAAGACATACGATTTAGAGTTAACTCGCCTTATTGTGTTCGACC
This sequence comes from Amaranthus cruentus, assembly GCA_019425755.1. Taxonomy (NCBI): domain Eukaryota; kingdom Viridiplantae; phylum Streptophyta; class Magnoliopsida; order Caryophyllales; family Amaranthaceae; genus Amaranthus; species Amaranthus cruentus. The sequence goes on from CM033456.1 coordinate 8,915, forward strand.
CGCACTACGCGTACATCGTGCGCTTGCGGTATATAAAATTTGCACGATCATCACACTTGCAACATGAGCAATATTTGCATTATTCACTCATCACCTCTAATTAGTAATTATATCTCAATCTATAAGTTTAAACATATTTAAGTGAGATCTTGTTTGATTTGTCTCAATGCAAAGTTAATTAATATCAAATATATATAATTTTTTATCATGTATAATTAGAGATATTAAAGATTAAATTAGTGCATACGTGAAAAAGTAAATATTACAAGTAATTTAAAACCAAATATAATTAATATTATTTAATTGCCAATAACACATTATTACTCTATTGTAATTATTATAAAGCGTCTCATCCCTTTTTATATTAAGACAAAAATATAAATTTGGTATATTAAAAGTATCTCGAGTATAGAATTTAGAATAAGTTGAATACGTATAGTAACAAAAATCTGCAATAGTTGATTATGTGTTAAAAAAAACACTAGTACATTATTTCTAAGACATGTAATAATAAAAAAAGTACATTATTTAGTAGGAAAAATTATCTAATAATCCAATTTATTCATGATTTTTCTACAATAATACCAACTATTGATTAACTATGAATAATCCCAACTTCGAGGGGTATTTTCCTAGAGTAAGACCGGTGACCGGATGACTTGCTATAACAATTTTTTTTTTAAAAAAGATAAATTAAAATAAAATGTCGAAAAAAATGTTAAAAAAATGTTCATAAAAAATTTATGATTTTTTTATTATCTATAATTTTTTATGTAAATTTTCAAAATTATTCCCTGATTTTAAAATTAATATTCAATTAATTTTTTTGGTGAATTACCTAGCATAGGAGGTCATCAGGTTACCCAAGTTTAATCTAGGCAAATACCCCCTAAAATTGGGATTATTTATAGTTAACCAATAGTTAAAATATTGTAGAAAATCATAAAAAGCTTGGATTATTATAAGTAATTTTTCCAATTTATATTCAATGACATATTTACATTTCGATCAAAAAATGACATATTTACATTATTTTATAAATTTAAATATCAGCTTGTGTGTTACACTTTTATAATTGGCCAGTTGCGACATAGTAAAAAAATCTTCCCCGCACTCTTTGCATTGCCAAGATTTGTCCGCATTCTAAAGTGATACCAATGTATGGAAGAAATTTTTAAGAATATAATCAAAAATTTTCATTCCCCTAAAGTGATAAATACAAGCACAACGGTTCCAAAATAATAACAAATAAATATAAAAACGCTGAATTATGATAAGTTATTTTCCCCTCAAATATGGTGACAAACCAAAAGATATATTAAAATTCAAAGCAACAACGAAATAACATCTAACTTAATGAAGTTGAAGTTTATAATAAAAGTCCAACAAAATAAAAAATAATAAACCTTAACATATCGATCAAAAAAAATTAAAAAGAAAAAGAAGAAATGAAAGTCAAACCAATCCAACAAGAGAAAAAAAAACTCAAAAAACAAAAATAAATAGCCAAATGAACGTAGTACTTCAAATCATTGTATTGTATAGCGATATACTTGTCTGATCCCCTTAATTAATACCCCTTGGAGGTAAGCACATGAATCTGGTAAACAGTGCCCATTGACATGTATTGCGTCCACAACAACTAGTAGTGAATGGCAGAGGATTACATGTTTGCCCGTGGCCTATGCAATCTGAATAAACAATTCAAATATCACAATGTACGTAGTTAGTTAGGGCAAGCCGAGTACAGATGGATCCGATAAGTTATTTAAATTCCCTTTATTTTATGTTCCATCGAAATATATTGCACCTTACACGTGTTTATAATCAACTCGATCTAAATGTAGTTACTAATTTTTTGATAATAATTAAGTAAAAGCTAGCAAATTAATTTGTAGTTATGTTAAAAATAATGTTAGAATTAATTAAATAGATGAGGAGATTATTGAGGTTTACCTGCAGCAACAATATCAAAGCTAGCCATAATATGAACTACAAAGAACAATAAAAAAAGATAGTATTATAATTAGTAAATAAACAAAGATTAATATGAACAAATAAAACAACTTTTTTTTTTTTGAGATGAACAAATAAAACAACTTAAACTAGTAATACTACATATATACTTCAAATATATTAGTATATCAGTAATTACCTAATGCAATAATAAGAAAAATTGCAAACATATTCTTGCTGACAGCCATTGCTAAATGATTATTATTGATTAATCGATCTTAATTAGATGATTTAATTTTGATGGAATTTCAAGTTATTGTTTGATCCTTTTTATACTTGGATTTTGAGTTCCTCGACCGCCCAATGCCAGCTTCCTAATGCAATAATAAGAAAAAATCCTACTTCCTACTTCCTACTCATCAATCATATACTATTAATAATTGGTCTTTTTATTATATTAATTTAATTTAATAATGTAATTAATATTTAATAGGAATCCCACCGGGTATTGGTTATCTTTATTAACATAACCGATTTAAATACCTTGCTGTATTGCAATTAATTATTATTTTTTTATAAGTGCGATAGCAATAGTTATTCTACCAACATTGTTATCAAGGTGTTTTGCTTTTTTATTCCTGAATAGTATATGTCGTTTTGTGTTTACATAAATAAATAAATAGCCTTTAACCCTACATTATCATATTCTACCAACATTCTTATCAAGGTGCTTTCTACATGCAAGATCTTGTAGATCGATTCCCACATATCATTCACCTAGGGAAAATTTTTAAACTATCCGATATAGCCGACCGCCTAAAACTCCAGAAATAAATAGAAATGGTGTTATTCAGATCTAGTTCTGAGTAATATTTTTTAAGTGATTTGTGTTAATCTTCTTTATACTTGAATTATTTTTCTTGAAATGAAATATTATCTTTTAACATAATGAGCATTCTATATTAAAAGATATCGCAAAAATAAATAGAACCTTTAAAATTTTTTAAATGCCCTTGCTCTCAAATTCTCACAGTTGACCGGGTAATCCAAAAAAATTAATTAAGGGTAATATTTTTAGTACTTGTAATCGTCTAATTCAATTAATTTGCATTCCTCTAAACCTAATTAATTGATGCCATGACCCTAAAATATCTGCCAGCTGCATGTATTCCAGATTTTGTGGGATTTCGGTCCACATTATAATTATTTTTATAAATCATTGGTTTGCATCAAGTCCATACATGTTTGGACTTTGGAAGGAAATGCTTCCTACGTGTATGCGTCAACTATTATTCAACATGGGCAAAGGAATTTTAACGCTACGTTTCGATAGCAAGTTATGAGAGAATGAAAAGAAAAAAAGAGAAAGGAAAGGGAAGGAAGAAAAAGCAAGAGAGGGATAAGAAGGGGAAATACATCTTGTTTGTTTAGAAAAAGTGAACCTAAATATATGCTTAAAGCCAATAGTAATCTAATATGAGAAACATAGAAATAGAGGTGTTCATTCGGGTGATCGGGTCGGTTTTGGACGAGTGTCATTCGGTTCGGTTGTATTTCGGATGTGTGTCACGGTTAGTCATGGTTCGGTTGAAGATCGGTTATTCGAGCTATTGGGTTAACATCGGTTCCGTGTCAGTTGAAGTTCGTGTCGAGTGTTAATCGGTGTCGAGTCGTCATCGGTTAATAATTGGTTCGGTTTTGTCGAGTACAGATCGGGTTCGGGTTTTAATTACTATCGGCTACGTATTACTAATTACTATCGATCGAGTCAATATCAAATTAAGTCGTTAGTCATTTTTTAATTGATGACAAGATTCCCTTTACATAAAGCAAAATAGTTAAAATGCAAATCAACTAGAGATCATTATTACTTTGTTACTTTTACTTGTTGACCTGAAATTAAAATTATAAAGTTCTATCAATTTTCATCTAATACGAGTAAAAGTAGTTAAATATACATTGACCATTAATTATTAACTCTAAATATATGAAACCATGTATTTATAAAATTTAATTTATTAAAATATCTATCACTTTATTAGATTAAATAATAAAACGATTGAATATGAGTCTATCATACTTCTATGTGAAAAATTGGTTCAGGTTTAAAGCAATTCGATCTAAAATTTGTTCGGGTTTTGTCGGGTTTTGTCGGATCGAGTTCGGTTTCGAGTATGATTCAGGTCGGATATGACTCGGGTTGGTCATTTTGGTTCGCATAATATCGGTTAACGGTTACGTGTCGGTTACAAAAATCGGTTACAGTTCGGGTTCAGCTTTCCCATTTTTGGTTGTCAATTGGTTTGGGTACAACTTCGGTTCGGGTATTGTCGGTTCGATAAACCTAAAAAAGGAAAGCATTTTTGGGTCGATTTACTTTTGGTTTCGGGTCGGGTCACTTTTGAACAGCTCTACATAGGAAACAAAAAAATGCTAATTATGCAATAATTGTTGCACGTAGAGGTATTTAAAACGGAATCGATGATCCGATATATATCCGATCTTATAACTGAGTCCAACTTGACTTGACTTTAAAAGGAATTTAAAATAATGTAAAAATCAATGTGGTCATAAAACTCGATTTTAAACTGACATAAAACACCAAACTCGAAATCGAACTGATGACCCCAATGTACACCTCTAGCTTCATGTTGTTCTTCTCAGAATAATAGCACGTTAAAATAAATTCTAAAATTTATATATATTTGAGCTAGTAATATTAATATGCTAATAGGATGAGTAGCTCACCAATTATATATGCAAGTCAACAACCCACTATTTTGTCGATGTGAGATTTTGTCTCACATGTGAAGTATTTCCAACAATATGAGCTGCCGTCTATTATCCCTCCCCAGACCCTGACCATAGTTTTTCTATAAACGAAATACACTGGGTATGATGATGATGAATCGGCTCGCAGCTAATAAATGAGTATTAATTTAATCATATCAGTGAACATAAGATGTAGAGTTAATGCAGGTCGCACCATTAGTGGCGTAGTTTACGCTAATTATCATACATTTATATTATTCGTAATGCAAACTAGTGATTGAATGATACATCTGAATTTGGTGTACTTCTTTCACATTGTTGAAATGGAGGTAGAGTAAACTAAACCTTCTCTTAAGTGCCCCCATATTGTACTTCTTTCACATGATTGTTTGATAATGTTTAACGAGATAATCAATGTTTCAATTTGGTGTATATAAAATTGTAAAATCAATATTGTCTAATACAAATTTTTTTTTTTTGAATTCTAATAAAATAATTTTTGGAATTTTAAATAACATTTGAAAATTGAATTGAAAACCAAATATGATCTGTAATAAAGCTGGTATGCGGCATTATTAGGTGCAAGAGAACTCATTAACAAACTAGTATTAAAAGGAGTATTTAATAGCTCAAATTAATTCCATCAAAAATCATTAAGATCCATCAACCAAAAACTCTTGGCATACAAGTTTTATTTTGATCATCTTTACAACAATCACTATATTCAATGGCTGCCAACAAGAATATATTAGCAATTTTTCTTATAATTATTGTGTCAGGTAATTACTTTTATAGTTCTATACTTCTTTTTTTGAAGATAATTACTGATTTAATTATGTTGCTTATATATCCATATATGATATGTTATAATATCTAGATAAAACATGTGCTTTCTTGAGAGACCGTCTTTTGTAAAGACGACTCTCAAAAGTTCAGCCCAAATCTATATTTAGAGTTGTAACAATATATATTTAGAATTGGACTGGGCTTTTGAGAGCTGTCTTTACAAAAGATGGTCTTAAGTAAAATTTTGTATATAAAATTGTAACTAGTTATATTGTGTTAACTCTAAGCATCTTGATAGCAATTGCCTTTGAGGTCTTTGTTAATGAGAATATGAATTAAGTAGCTTGACTTTTCATGTACATACACTGAATAACTTAATTCAATTACTACTATTTTTTTATGAATAAATCAAATCAATTTGATATATATATATATATATATATATTAATTATTTATTATATTCACACTTTAAAATATGTTATTATTTTCAGTAACAAACGCCTTCATTAGCTTTTCCGCTACTCTAATATTAAATTACTAGTAATTAATAGTTTACACTGTCACTGAATTTATATATGTTTTCGCAGTTCAATTTATGGCTAACTTTGGGATTGTTGCAGCACAAGGTAAGTCGTTATAAAATCTAAGATAGATGATCTAGGCTTAAGTTTGTCTTCTGCTCATACAAAGTTAACATTAGGGTTTCATTCTTAATAACCTTGCATTTATATTGGTAAATTGTCAAGACTCAAGAGTATAATAAAACCCATAAAGCAGCTTTAATTATTAACTTAATATCTTAGTTAAAGATAATAAATTTAAAGTTGCGTCATAAAAAAAAAGTTATAATTATTGGTAGTTCAAGTATTGACCGTATACTTTCTTTGTCCTATAAGTTAATCATCGTGACCCATATTTTCTCGTATAATATGAGCTTGTTATCTTTATTTGATACAATTGAATAAAATTTGAATTTATTAAGGTTTAATTTGACATAATTTGGTTTGATCTGATCTATCTAGTATGCGGTTTAGTTTGATTATCTTATTAATTTTGATCTGATATGATTAAGTCTGGTCATAATTGATCTCACCTGATCTGGTTTGGCATGATCTTATCTGATCTAATCTGATTTCTATTAAAGTAGTAGTCTAATTTGATTTGAGTTCGACTAGTATGTTAATAACCACATATATCTTTTTTCAGACTGCATAGGCTACGGGCAACCGTGTAATTATCTGCCATTCTCTACTCCTAAATGTTGTGAAGGCACCATATGTAAATGGGCAAGGTGGGATGCATTCATATGCCTCTAGCCATGATCATCTTAATATTGAGATGGTTATTAATTAATTATAGAGAGGAAAACATCTCTATACAATCACAATATGATACAATCAGCTACAAAGATACTTGTTTTGTTTCGTCCTTTATTATTTTTATGTTTTGGTTTGTTATTTTATGTTTTGGGTTTTGATGGAAATATTTGCTTTGCTATTATTGAATTACTTTGAGATATTTATTTATTTGATGTTTTTTAGAATTGTGTGTGAAGTTCATTTGATCTTGTTCATCTTGATTGAATCATGGTTAGTGATGATCCGGTTGACATTATTCTTTAATCTTCTATGTTGAGATACTAAGTTTTACCTCATATTCAGCCTAAATGTCCCATTTAATTTTTTGACACTATTCGCTCATCACTTTTAATTTGTATTTTACTCTTAATTTATAAGTTAAAATATAGTCATGTGGATCTTGTTTGATTCGTCTTAATACAAGAATTATTACTATCAAATTTTTATAATCACTACAACAAATTTAGCTTTTAGCCACATTGGATTTAGTAGCATTAAAAAAATGCCACTAATTCATATTTTTAGTGTAATAATTATTGACTTTTATTTTAAGTTCCACCATAAAGTAATTTAGCGACACTTAATTTGGTCTTTAGTGGCATTTGTAATTGTCACTATAGTCTATAGTGGCATTTGTGAGAAATGTCACTAAATCCTAGGTCACTAAAAGCTTTAGTGTGACTTTTTAATATGTTGGTCAAGGGTCTAATAAATGTCACTAAATCCTCTATATACACTATAAGAAATTTGAAATAGCGACATTTAAATTAAATGTCGCTAAATATATCCCACTAAAAGTAAATTATGTTGTAGTGAATTTTTAATTAAAAATAATTTGAGATACTAAGGGTTAAAATATTGCTTCGACAAGTGTGAAAAAACTAAATAAAACATTCACTACAAAAAAAATGCAGCTTTGCGACTAAGGGTTTTGGTCGGCATTTGGTCGGTATACAGCTATACCGACTAACCACCGACTAAACTCAGTTAGTCGGCACACTTTGGTCGCTAAATGATGTCGGTCGGTAAATTAGTCGCAAGTCCGACCAACTTGTTCTTGGTAGGTATTTAGTCGCAACTGCGACTAATCAATGTAGTCGGTATCTAGTCGCAACTACCGACTAAACTTTTGTAGCAATCTAGTCGCTACTAAATTTTTGTTGTATTTATTGTTTTTCTAAAAATATTATTTAAACTTTTTTCCGACTATTCTCCGACCCACACTTAGTAGGAGATTAGTCGGAAAAGTCAAACTTCAATTTGACCAGACTTTGACCATATTTTAGCGCCTTTTTTACCGACTCATTTCCGACTATGGAATGGTAGGTAGTTGGTCGGTGAAGTCAATCTTCTGTTGACTAAAAATAGTTTTACCGACCACCTGCCTACTAACACTTTAGTCGGAGTCTAGTCGGTATGTTTTTAATAATAAATTAATAAAATTGGTCAAATGTGGTCAATTGTCGTTGACCACATTTGACCAGTTTTTATTATTTTATTATTAAAATAAATTATCGATCCAATTTAATAAAAAAACGCAATAAAAGACAATAGAAAACGCATAAATAAAAATATTGAAGAAAATAAAACATAAAAACCATTAAAAAAAGGAATTAATACATACAACCCATTGTTTCTACATATAAAAATAAAAAAATAAAAACAATAAAAGTACAAGGATCACTCGGGGGGGGAGGCGGAGGAGGTTGCGCAAAACCTCTTTCGGCAAAAACAGTGCGCATAAAGCCGAGAAGATGTTGTACCTCTCGGCTCAAGCGCTCATGCTCCGCCACTAGCCGGTCAAACTCCTCCCTCGGAATGTTCGCTTGGAGGCTTTCCGTAACTCGGTTCATGGACCGCTGAAGCTCATCCAACCTCTCATTCGCGAGTTGCTGGGGGGGAGGAGTGGGCTGGGTTTGAGTCTCTGGCGCCACAACATCGCGTAATAGACGCTCTGGCGCACCAACACCAAACACGCCTTAGAGGGCTTCTTATGCCTCTTCGATTCAATATTTTGATGCCGAAAATAGGCTTCATTTATCTCCTCTTCGACGCCTCGAGAGGAAGCTCGGCATGGAAGCGTAAGTATTACGTCTAAACAAAGCAAAAATTATATAAAAATTTCGCAGAGTTTCCTCGTAAACTAACTAAACCAAAACTTAAATAACCCTGAAATAAAAGCTAAACTACAAAACTGCTATCAAACCAGCATTTCCTCAAAATCCAATATCAAATGTCCAAAGTATTCTAAAACACTAATTTACGAAAGCTAAACTAACAACCCAAAACTAACTTACACTATAATTCATGAGTACTAAAAACAACACACAATTACCTTACATTTCACCTTGGACTTTTCGTTGATCCACGCAGACCGTCCTTTGTTTTCACCTTATGAGTGTGTAGAAACAACTCATAAGAGGAGGGCGTGCGGCTCTGCTCTTTTTCCTGTGAAAACAAAGTTCGTGGTTAAACAAAGTAATGAATTAATATTTAGAGAAAAAATTCAAATTCAAAAAAACAAGAATATACCAATATGCAATGTCCGTGAGCGGAACACGAGCGCGGTATGGGTGACTTCTGCGACACCCGTTTCATTGCCGGCGGCAGTTCCTCCTCCCTCGCTCCGCTGGCCTGGTATGATGGATCTTTCCGGGCCTTTACCCATTCATCCCAAGCCTCCCTTGAGGCCCATGCGGGCTTATAATCATTGTCGACTTCATAGTGGTCCTATGAAGATGCATAAGATCCTTGTACGGTTCTGGCCCTCTTCTCCACTCGTGCGGACCTTGGAAGTGATAGAGGGATCCCAAGTCCATTATTCTTGAACGACAAAAACAATTGGTATTAGTTAAACAAACAAGTAAATTTAAAGTTAATCAAATAATGTAGTAAATAGACTTACTTGAAGCTAGCGCCAATAGAAATCGATAGCGACCTAGATAGGAACCTCAAGCCCATCCTCTAGGATCTTGGTAGGCCTCAAGCGTCCTACGAATGGACGTTGATATTTGGCTGCCAGTGTCGGTGGCAAACGTGGCCTCCTCGGTTAGCCACGGAAGAGGTGGTGATGGTCTTGGCGGAGGGAGGTCATCGCGTGGCGGGCCCGGCGGTGTCACCTCCGATGTATTGATTACGTTGGCGAAGCGCTGATGACCACGAGAGAGGAATGGCGGCCCAGCTGCACTCCTAATGTCTGACCTCAAAAAATGCTCTTCTAAACCCGCATTTGGTTGAGCGCCAGGGTCAGAGCGTGCATGTTGTGGAACCGGTCGCGACTCAGGGTCGTATGGCTGACCGGTTCGGGGGTCTATGCGTTGTCCTAAACTATTTCTCATTCTAGGCATCTAAATTCAACATTTATTTTTAAAAGGAAATAATGTCATCAAGATTAAAATCAGAAAATATTATTACCTTACTATACAAATTTAAAACAAAAAAAAAACTCAGAAAATTAACATAAATATTTGGAAAAAAACATATATATTTCGAAAAAAACTCAGAAAATAAAAAAAAAAAACGAAACCCTAAAAAAAATAAACATGTATTTTTCAAAACAGAAATTAAAACATAAACATAAAAAAACGAAATAAACATGTAAAATAAACATGTATTTTTCGAAAATAAACATGTATATTTCGAAAATAAACATGTAAAAAACGAACCCTAAAAATAATATATATGTATTTTTCGAAAAAAAAATGAAACAAAGAAAAAGCAAAAAAAATATAACGTAAACCATAAAAAACGAAACCAAAAAACAACATAAACCCAAAAAACAACATAAACAACATATATAAAAACAGCATAAACCCTAAAAACAACATATATAAAAAACGAAACCAAAAAAACAACATAAACCCTAAAAACAACATAAAAAACGAAACCAAAAAACAACATAAACCCTAAAAAAAACCCTAAACAATATAATAAACATTAATATATAAACAAGATTATCAAACCCTAAAAATAACATAAACAACATATAAACATTAATATATAAAAAAACGAAATAAACCCTAAAAACAACATAAACATTCGAATAAAAACAAGATTATTATTATAAACATGTAAAACAACATAAACATAAACATGTAATAAAAAACATCAACATAAACCCTAAAAAAATCAATAAACATGTAAAAAAAAACGTGTAAAATCATATTCTTGAAAAAAAAAACATTAAAAAAAAAACTAACCTTTAATCCTTGGAGATGTGTAGGAAGTAGTCGGAATCAAAATGATGCTAGTCGGAAATTGAAGATGGTAGGAAGTAGTAGGAAAAGTAGTAGGAATAGGAAGAGAGAAAGAGCGAAAGAAACGAGAAAGAGACAAAGAGTGAGAAAGAAACGAAGGGAAAATGATCGGATTTTGGTGAACTGTGGGTTTTTATATCAATAAATCTTGACTACCCTGCGACTCAAAGCGAGTCGGCAGTTAGTCGGCGAGATATTTCACCTACCTCATTAATTGCTTGCAGTAACTTTTTAGAAAGCGTAGGAAAGTGGAAAAACTTTTGAGTATACCGACCAACTTGCGACTAGAGTCTAGTCGGTGAATAGGCGGTATACTGAAAAGTTTTTATACCTTCCCAATGCATCTGACAAACAGAGAAGCTTCTCTGGGAAGCTATACCCATTCAAGTCAGCGACTAATCTGCGACTAAATCCTAGTCGGTGGTTGGTCGGGAAAAAATTGCTTTTGTTTTTATTATTTTTTTATTATTATTATTATTATATTAGGAATAATTATTATTATTATTATTATTATTATTATTATTATTATACTTATTATATTATAATTAAAAAAATTTTAAATACTATATTAAAATATATAAAACTTACGATCGAATTTAAAATTAATAAGCAATAAACATATAATTATTAAAACCACATTATTGGGTTACATAATCGTCATCGACCTCATCGTCGTCAGATAATACAAGATCTTAAGTAAATCCGGTGTCTTCATTTTCCTCGTCATCATGAACCGTTTGTCTAAGTGTAAAAGTTCTCCAGCGGGATCCGCATAGCGAGTGCGAATTGTAGGTCGAAACATCTTCATTTGCCACAAAATCCGTTGATTTCTCTTCCAGTTGGAAAGCAGTCTCCTCGAATTGTTTTGATCTGACTTTGCAAGACGCTCTCCGAGTCTTTCATGTTTTGCCTTAAACGGGATAAGATAAGTAATAAACTTGGGAAGCTTGAGAGGCTAGCACAAAAGGATCGTACTTTCTATAAAATCGACCAATATGAGCGTCGACCGCTTTTGTAGCGGATGGATTCATTACCATGGCCCGTATCCGGTGGTAGTCGATCAAACCATTGACATTTGAACAAAGTTACCCTTTTATTTGGAAGTGCTCGAAACTCGAGGTCAACAATATCCTCTAACTTTCCGTAAAAGTCTGTTTCATCCGATTTTTATCATTCGATTTCACCCCATTGTTCTCGGAAGATTTCTTTTTCGGAATGAGAGATAGTGTGAAATCTATAACCATTCACAGTAACAAACATCATAGCGACGTGCCTTACTGCAAAGGTCCCTCGGTCAGGTCCTTTAGAATATCTGCATTATCCACACCGTCTAGAAACCCGTCCCTGGACTGCATATAAGAACAATAATTCAACGTAAATAAGTAATACTAATTTACACAACAAATTCACGATGGTTAGCGTGTACTCACAATCTGTTTTAAACCATAGGGCAAAGCGGTCTTGGACCAAATTGTCAACTTGCTCTGCGTTAGATTAGGTTAGTACTTTGTGATTAAGTATGCAATTGATCATAAAATTGATTCACCTCGGACAATTTCTGAGAACATAAAGTCACGAGCAATTTTGATATCGCTTCATCCATCATAAAGCCTTACCAGCCATGAAATTTGATTGGGTGTGTAAATATGGACAAAACACGGTCGGCGTTGTTAAAGAATCCGTCATCGTTTCTAGGTAGATCTTTAACTCTGCATCGAACATCTGGCCCAAAGTAATGCGAGACAAAGTATGATGCTTCTTCTGTAAGATATGCGTTGCAGATCGAGGCTTCAACATGTGCTTTGTTTTTGACATTAAGCTTTAAATGACGAAGATATCTGTAATTTAAACCAAGGAGTAATTATTAAGACATGTAAAAAGTATCCAGAAAAGTAAATAATACTTATATTTTAGACGTGTAATTAGTGTTTACCTCTCAAAGGGATACATCCACCTATATTGTACCGGACCAGCAATCCTAGCCTCGTAAGCTAGATGAACAGGCAGATGTTCCATGACATCAAAGAAAGTTGGAGGAAATATAGTCTCTAACTTACAGAGCACAACTGCAATTTCCTCGTCCAACCTCCACATATCTGCGGCAGAAATCCTCGGAGAAGTAAGACTTCTAAAAAACAGACTAATTTCAGTAAGAGCTTCCCATACTTTTTCAGGCAGCAACTCTCGAAATGCAATAGGAATCAGTCGTTGCATGAACACATGACAATCATGACTCTTCATCCCGAATACCTGATGTTTAGCCATGTCGATGTTCCTGGCTAAATTAGAGACATACCCATCAGGAAATCTCAGAGTTTTAAGCCACTCTAGAAGGACATTCATTTGCTCTCTGTTTAGTGTGTATAATGCCTTGGGGATGGTAGAACCAACTGGATGCAATTCCGATCGAAACCAAGCTCGGCTAAATCTTGACGTGCCTTGAGATGATCCTTACGTTTTCGAGCACACACATTATTGTGTTGAAAATGTTATCAAAGAGTTCTTCTCAATGTGCATCCCGTCAAGGTTGTACGGATCATATTTGTGCTCGATCGGCAAATCTAAAAATCAAAAGCACCCTGTTTCTACGAAATCGGTGTGTACTATCTAAAAATCTCCTATGTGAGTCAAACCAACTCACTTTTCTACTGTGTCTTAAATAAAAGGCTTTGGAGTCATCCATGCAGTACGGACAAGCGTGCAAGCCAGATGTACTCCACCCCGACATCATCGAATAAGCTGGAAAGTCGTTGATTGTCCACATCAAAGCTGCACGAAGTTGAAAGTTCTGCCTCTTGGATCGTCGATGCGATGCGGATCCCATCTTCCCTAGCGGCTTTAACTCATGTATCAATGGTGGAGTCGAGATCAATCTTATGTTTTGGATTGTTAGGGCGGGGATGATCAATTAAGAACATGTACTGCTTTTTCATACACATCAAGGGCGGAAGATTGTATGGAGTTAATATTACGGGCCAGCATGAATATTGTTGACCCGAGCTGCCAAATGGGTTGAAACCATCTGTACACAACCCCATTCTCACATTTCTTGTCTCCCGTGCAAAATCCGGATGTGTCGCGTTGAAATTCAACCAGGCCTCACTGTCCGAGGGGTGACACATCTCCATCTTAATCGATGCTCCGACCACCTCATGTGGTAGCGTTGGTCATGACGCATACAACCGTTGTAGCCTAGGACCAATGGGAAAGTAGTGGAACTGCTTTCTGGGGTTATTATCTGATATCCATCTACAAACACCACACTCACCACATTGGGTCATACTCGCAGTGGGGCCCCAATAAATCATACACCCATTAACACAACAGTCAATCTTCTCTACCGGCAATCCAAGAGCCGAAATTTGCTTCTTCGTGTCGTAAAAACTTTTTGTCATCCGATTATCTTTCGGCAACAACTCAATAATGAATTGACATAATTCATCATAAAGTCTCTCTGGAATACGAAAGTCTGTTTTCAGGCTAGACATCCTTCCTATGACCGACATCTGAGTATGCGTTTCACAACCAGGGTACAATGGTAAGTTGGCGGCCCTTAGCATTTCAAAGAACTATCTGGATATAGGGTTCGGATCTTCATCGTTATGTACGGGCGAGTATGGTACATTAGCGACGACATCATCAAGATGCGGTAGAAAATGATGATGTGTATCCGGAAAAGCACTCGCTGCTGCATCGTACACCATTTGTGCATACGGATTCTGAACCGTGTTCTGCTGTAACTCGGTACAAATTGGTGCACCGTCAGAACATTTGTGCAGGTACCAATCGTAGTAGTTTTCAACAAACCCCTTCTTTAACAGATGATCTCTTACGACATCTGGACCCCACACTCTACGATTACCGACTTTTTACCGGACATCTAACTTCAATTGGATTTTTTCTTTGCAAATTGTATAAATTCTTGACCCCTTCTAAATATCGATATTATAAACTCCTTTAGAACTTCGTTGGTACATCCAACTTCTTTCACTCATAAGTCCATTTGCTGCAAAAACAACAACATACCACGTTTATAAGAAATTATGCCTAATTATTAACGGTCTAAATTATATTGTAAGTAAAAAAAACTAAATCAGTGGCAAATTCAAAATTCAAAAATTTAAATAGCTTTTTTTTCGGCCATTTTGGAGTTGCAATTTTCAGTACTATAGAGCAATCGAACTCCTTGCAAATTAAAAATTATTCTTTTTCAGTAGCACATATAAGTAAAATAATACGATACTAAATTTTCTTAGATTTTGAGAAACATATTTTTAACGTTTCTAAGACATTTTTATAGTAAACATACAAGACAATAAGTAAGAAAAACATATATTTCGTTCAAGTACTGATAATTATTACAACAAAATGACACGAAAAAAAAGCTTATTTAAATTTTTTAATACAATAAATACATAAATTAAACTTAGTGCTTATTCAAAGTGATTAAATTTATGTTTTTCAATTTATCCCTCTATTCCCGAATTCATACTCGATTGAAATTAAACAAGTATGAATTCAAAGAAGAGAGGGGCAAAGTAAAAAACAACGCAAGCATATACTTGTTTAAAGTAAGCAAAAAATATCTAATATCATACCTAAAATATTTGGAGAGAATAATGTAAAGAGTAAGTAAGGAGGTAAAATGTAAAATGTAAGATAGATTTACGTTGACTATTTATAGAACAATTGCGAACAATCCCTTCATCTTTCCGACCAATTTCCTCACTTGCATATCGCATTGTAGTCGGTATAGTGTCGGTCATGAAAAATGCGCAATTAAAGTTTTTGAATTTTGAACCCACCGACCATCCGGCTACTAATTATTCAGTCGCAAGTTAGTAGCTAATTACACGGATCGAGGTAATAAGTGCTTTTGACCTAAAATAAGTGCCCTTTGACCACAATTACCGACTACCTAGCTTATCGTATTTGTAGTCGTATCCGGTCGTAATTATAAAAAATTTTTAAAAGCTTTTCAGCCATTTTGAGTTAGAATAATTAGTACTAAATTGAAATTGTGCTTTTCCTTACATATTTACTCGTATGTACTATAAAAAATTGATAATGTTAAATATATGTTTCTCAAAACCTAGAAAATTTAGCATCGTAAATTTTACTTATTATGATTCTACTAAGAAAATTTTTGTCATTGCATGGCGTGGGCTGCTGAATAGTGCACTTTAAAGCCTATACTCCCTCCAATTCATCATTAAGTAGTTCCTATATGTTTTTTGACATTATTCATATCGTAAAACAAATGGGAGCTACTTAATGGTGAGTTGGAGGTAGTATAGTAGGCCTTAATTACCACTATCGAACAAACAACCGCCTTGCAAATCGAAAATTATTCTTTTTCAGTAGCAAATATAAGTAAAATAATACGATGCTAAATTTTCTTAGATTTTGAGGAACATATTTTAAGCGTTTCTAACACATTTTTATAGTAAACATACAAGACAATGAGTAAGAAAAACATATATTTCGTTTAAGTACTGATAATTATTACAACAAAATGGCACGAAAAAAAAGCTCATTAAAATTTTTTTATACAATAAATACATAAATTAAATTGAAATTGTGCTTTTCCTTACTTAGATACTCGTATGTACAATAAATATAACCATTAAATTTAGATTAGATTCGATCTTTGTGATTAAGTGTACAAAAATATGATAACGTTAATCACTATATCCTACCCCGGTCTCCACCCGTACACACCAATTAATATTAATCATTTCACCGATCGAAATTAATCATGTACGGGTGGAGAGGTATAGGATACAGTGAAAAACATTCAAAAATTTTTATACTTTAAATATAACCATTAAATGTAGTATACCTTTAATATCAAATATTGCAATTTTTTTGAAACGATGGACCGAACCGTTAGATTTATGTTTCGCAACTTGTTCCGTTTTTCGTGTACCCACACTTAAGTGATGAAACTCTAGTGTGGGTACAGGCGAAGAACGGGGCAAGTGAAAAACATGTCAAAGTTATAACCTCTCCAAGATCAATATTAAATTTTGCCATATTTTTATTATGATTGAACCATTTTATTAATGTTTTTCAACTTATCACACTCCACCTCCACCCCTACTTAATCTAAATCTAACTCAAGTAGGAGTAAGAGGAGGAGTATGACAAAAGAAAAAACATATAGTCATATAGATTATAGAGAGAAGAGGGAAAGGGGCAATTGGAAAATGACGTGAAGGGGGGTATTTATACACAAAATCAGGAACCTTCCGACTACTTAACGACCAAAGCTTGGTCGGAAATCAGTCGGGGAAAATTTTTTTTATGGACATTGTTTTGATTTTTTTTTTTTGAATTTTTTTATATTTTTTCGACCATCTACCGACCAAGGGTCTGGTCGTTAATCTAGCGACTATTGTTTTGGTCGCAAATTAGTCTGTGATTTGCTACCATTTTGCATTTGGTCGGTATTTAGTCGGTAGAACCGACTACTTGACTTTAGTCGGTATTTAGTCGGAAAATTGTGACTAAATGTTGTTAGTCGGTGAACTGAGTCGCAACTTTGCAAAATTTTTGTAGTGATTTAGGCTGAATAGGGGAAATATTTCTTACAGCAAAGAAAGTTTGATTTTGATACTTGCATGCTAAGTTTCATAGTCGATTTACATTTTGTGGAATTAAGCTCGCCACCTAAAACACATTTATTTTGAAGATCGTACCTCCGTGATATAGCACATCCTCTCGAACTCCGTAGTAATCTCACCGTTTTTAATTACTTTCATAATTTACATTTTTATATTAATTTAATGGAAAAACTACTTAGTATAATCCGATATTTTCATGATTTATTTATAATAATCTCACTATTGATTAAGCATGAATAATCTCAACTTTAAGGGGTATTTGCCTAAGGTAAACTTAGGTAACCCGTTGATAGTAAGTTTTTTTGTTTTCTTGGAGCTTGTACATTGAACCACATCCGATGAATTTTGCAGTCACTTCTGAACGTGTAGTCACCACAATCCAACTTCCTCTTTGACCCACTTTCAACAATCTTACTAGATCATTCCATTGATTCCAATTCTCTGTCCATACATCATCTAAAACAAGCAAGTACTTTTTAGATGATAACTTGTTTTGAAGTTGACTTTGCACGATTTGCTCAAAGGATTTTTCATGATTCTCATCAGTAATTAGAGTCAAAATCTTACGAAGAATATCAGCAATGTTCAATTGTTTCTGATCTTGATCGGAAACACAATGCCACAACCTCAAAGAAAATGCACTTTAAACCCTTTTATCATTGTACACCAGTTGTGCTAGAGCAGTTTTACCTAACCCTCCCATACCCACAATAGGAAGGAAAGAAAGATCTTTTTGAACATCAAAATTAAGCAACAGACCAACAATATGCTCCAAGTCGTCTTCTCTTCCAACAATATCAACTACATCCACATAAGAACATGTCTCGCGATTTCTATTCTTAATAGGCTCAAGACTAAACTCCATCATAGATGATATCTCATCTGCAAAAGAACTCAAGTTCTTCCCTATCTTCTCGACCTCTTTAGACATCTTGTAAGCGAGGACTAAAGGATTCGAACGAGAAAGGAAGAGCCTCATCTTCTTGGATATTGTACCATCAGCCTTGATGTGCTGCTTCTGGTCGACAAGACTGATAAACTCATCGAGCAAATCATCGGCTTCAAAGACAACATCCTTGAGATTCTCAATCCATAGCTGGACTACATAGGAGAGCTCCTGCTTGGCTTCAACATTAAGAAGCACGTTTTTGATTTTGTCGACCGTGATTTGAAGCTCTTCAAGTTTGGATTCATAGCCATAGATCGAAAGGATATGTTTCAGTTCAGGACGTCACAATGCTGAAGAAAGAGTAAGAGTAACAGACAAGCTTGTTCCAACCACATCCATTATCAAATTTCAGGAAATTGAGTAACAGAACAAGAAGAGATAGAACAGACAAGCAAATACTTCTATGTTATGTGTTTGTTTTGTGAATAATGAATGGTAAACAACTTGTCTATTTAAAAGATTTTGATTTGTAATTAATAAGTAATTAGCAATGATCAAATAATCATTAAATAAATGTAAACACATCAGATACACATCAGACTCGTTTAATTAGTACACTCACTTAATCACAATCTTAATAAAGTACTTATAAAAAATAATAATGAAATAGGTCATTAGCTATATAAACATATGGTTTAAAATTATTATTATTATTATTATTATTATTATTATTATTATTATTATTATTATATTATTATTATTATTATTATGAATAATATCATGTAAACACATCAAATCCGTAATTCACTACAAAAATTTTGCAAAGTTGCGACTCAGTTCACCGACTGACAACATTTAGTCGCAATTTTCCGACTAAATACCGACTAAAGTCAAGTAGTCGGTTCTACCGACTAAATACCGACCAAATGTAAAATGGTAGCAAACCACAGACTAATTTGCGACCAAAACAATAGTCGCTAGATTAACGACCAGACCCTTGGTCGGTAGTTGGTCGAAAAAATATAAAAAAATTCAAAAAAAAAAATCAAAACAATGTCCATAAAAAAAATTTTCCCCGACTGATTTCCGACCAAGCTTTGGTCGTTAAGTAGTCGGAAGGTTCCTGATTTTGTGTATAAATACCCCCCTTCACGTCATTTTCCAATTGCCCCTTTCCCTCTTCTCTCTATAATCTATATGACTATATGTTTTTTCTTTTGTCATACTCCTCCTCTCACTCCTACTTGAGTTAGATTTAGATTAAGTAGGGGTGGAGGTGGAGTGTGATAAGTTGAAAAACATTAATAAAATGGTTCAATCATAATAAAAATATGGCAAAATTTAATATTGATCTTGGAGAGGTTATAACTTTGACATGTTTTTCACTTGCCCCGTTCTTCGCCTGTACCCACACTCGAGTTTCATCACTTAAGTGTGGGTACACGAAAAACGGGACAAGTTGCGAAACATAAATCTAACGGTTCGGTCCATCGTTTCAAAAAAATTGCAATATTTGATATTAAAGGTATCAACCACATTTAATGGTTATATTTAAAGTATAAAAATTTTTGAATGTTTTTCACTGTATCCTATCCCTGTCCACCCGTACATGATTAATTTCAATCGGTGAAATGATTAATATTAATTGGTGTGTACGGGTGGAGACCGGGGTAGGATATAGTGATTAACGTTATCATATTTTTGTACACTTAATCACAAAGATCGAATCTAATCTAAATTTAATGGTTATATTTATTGTACATACGAGTATCTAAGTAAGGAAAAGCACAATTTCAATTTAATTTATGTATTTATTGTATAAAAAAATTTTAATGAGCTTTTTTTTCGTGCCATTTTGTTATAATAATTATCAGTACTTAAACGAAATATATATTTTTCTTACTCATTGTCTTGTATGTTTACTATAAAAATGTGTTAGAAACGCTTAAAATATGTTCCTCAAAATCTAAGAAAATTTAGCATCGTATTATTTTACTTATATTTGCTACTGAAAAAGAATAATTTTCGATTTGCAAGGCGTTGGTTTGTTCGATAGTGGTAATTAAGGCCTACTATACTACCTCCAACTCACCATTAAGTAGCTCCCATTTGTTTTACGATATGAATAATGTCAAAAAACATATAGGAACTACTTAATGATGAATTGGAGGGAGTATAGGCTTTAAAGTGCACTATTCAGCAGCCCACGCCATGCAATGACAAAAATTTTCTTAGTAGAATCATAATAAGTAAAATTTACGATGCTAAATTTTCTAGGTTTTGAGAAACATATATTTAACGTTATCAATTTTTTATAGTACATACGAGTAAATATGTAAGGAAAAGCACAATTTCAATTTAGTACTAATTATTCTAACTCAAAATGGCCAGAAAAAAGCTTTTTAAAAATTTTTTTTTTAATAATTACCGACCAGATACCGACTACAAATACAGTCGCTAGGTAGTCGGTAATTGTGGTCAAAGGGCACTTATTTTAGGTCAAAAAGCACTTATTACCTCAGTATCCGTGTAATTAGCGACTAACTTGCGACTGAATACGTAGTCGCCGGATGGTCGGTGGATTCAAAATTCAAAAACTTTAATTGGCGCATTTTTTCATGACCGACACTATACCGACTACATTGACAGTCGCAAGTGAGTCGGAAATTGGTCGGAAAGATGAAGGGATTGTTCTGCAATTGTTCTATAAATAGCCGTCAACGTAAATCTATCTTACATTTTACATTTTACCTCCTTACTTACTCTTTACATTATTCTCTCCAAATATTTTAGGTATGATATTAGATATTTTTTGCTTATTTTAAACAAGTATATGCTTGCGTTGTTTTTTACTTTGCCCCTCTCTTCTTTGAATTCATACTTGTTTAATTTCAATCGAGTATGAATTCGGGAATAGAGGGATAAATTGAAAAACATAAATTTAATCACTTTGAATAAGCACTAAGTTTAATTATGAAAATAACGAAATATATGTTTTTCTTACTTATTGTCTTGTATGTTTACTATAAAAATGTCTTAGAAACGTTAAAAATATGTTTCTCAAAATCTAAGAAAATTTAGTATCGTATTATTTTACTTATATGTGCTACTGAAAAAGAATAATTTTTAATTTGCAAGGAGTTCGATTGCTCTATAGTACTGAAAATTGCAACTCCAAAATGGCCGAAAAAAAAGCTATTTAAATTTTTGAATTTTGAATTTGCCAGTATTTAATTTTTTTACTTACAATATAATTTAGACCGTTAATAATTAGGCATAATTTCTTATAAACGTGGTATGTTGTTGTTTTGCAGAGCAATGGACTTACGAGCTGAAAGAAGTTGGATGTACCAACGAAGTTCTAAAGGAGTTTATAATATCAGATATTTAGAAGGGGTCGAAGAATTTATACAATTTGCAAAGAAAAAAAATCCAATTGAAGTTAGATGTCCGTGTAAAAAGTCGGTAATGCGTAGAGTGTGGGTCCGGATAGTCGTAAGAGATCATCTGTTAAAGAAGGGTTTGTTGAAAACTACTACGATTGGTACCTGCACAAATGTTCTGACGGTGCACCAATTTGTACCGAGTTACAGCAGAACACGGTTCAGAATCCGTATGCACAAATGGTGTACGATGCAGCAGCGAGTGCTTTTCCGGATACACATCATCATTTTCTACCGCATCGTGATGATGTAAATCGCTAATGTACCATACTACGCCGTACATAGCGATGAAGATCGAACCCTATATCCAGCAGTTCTTTGAAATGCTAAGGGCGCCAACTTACCATTGTACCCGTTGTGAAAGCGCATACTCAAATGTCGGTCATAGGAAGGATGTCTAGCCTGAAGACGGACTTTATATTCGGAGAGACTTTATGATGAATTATGTCAATTCATTATTGAGTTGTTGCCGAAAGATAATCGGATGACAAAAGTTTTTACCGACCGAAGAAGCAAATTTGGCTCTTGGATTCTGGTAGAAGATGACAAAAGTTTTTACGACCCGAAGAAGCAAATTCGGCTCTTGGATTGCGGTAGAAAGATTGACTTTGTGTTAATGGGTGTATGATTTATTGGGGCCCACTGCGAGTATGACCCAATGTGGTGAGTGTGGTGTTTGTAGATGGATATCAGATAATAACCCCAGCGTTCCACTACTTTCCCATTGGTCCTAGGCTACAGCGGTTGTATGCGTCTGCGACCTTGCCGACCACATGAGGTGGCATCGCGAGCATCGTCTGAAGATGGAGAGATGTGTCACCCTCGGACGTGAGGCCGGTTGAATTTCAAGCGACACATCCGGATTTTGCAGGAGACAAGAAATGTGAGAATGGGGTTGTGTATGCGATGGTTTCAACCCATTTGGCATTCGGTCAACAATATTCATGCTGGCCCATAATATTAACTCTATACAATCTTCCGCCCTTGATGTGTATGAAAAGCGTTACATGTTCTTACGGTGATCGTCCCAGCCTAACAATCCCAAAACATAAGATTGATCGTACCTCCGACCATTGATACATGAGTTAAAAGCTGTTGTGGGAAGATGGGATCAGGCGTACGGCGTATCCAAGAGGCAGAACTTTCAACTTCGTGCAGCTTTGATGTGGACAATCAACGACTTTCCAGCTTATTCGATGATGTCGGGGTGGAGTACATCTGGCTTGCACGCTTGTCCGTACTGCATGGATGACTCCAAAGCCTTTTATTTAAGACACAGTAGAAAAGTGAGTTGGTTTGACTCACATAGGAGATTTTTAGATAGTACACACCGATTTCGTAGAAACAGGGTGCTTTTTAGCCGTGGAGTTGTTGAGAAGGCTGTAATGCCCGAAATACGTACGGGAAATGAGCTTTTAGAGGAGTTGGATCGTTTTGGGTTTTTACGGGTGTTTGAAGACGATGCAGCTGAGTACAACGCGGAAGTAAGTAAACATTGTGTTGGATGGAAGAAGAGAAGTATTTTTTGGGATTTGCCGTACTGGAGCACAAATATGATCCGTCACAACCTTGACGTGATGCACATTGAGAAGAACTTCTTTGATAACATTTTCAACACAATAATGTGTGTGCCGGGAAAAACTAAGGATCATCTCAAGGCACGTCAAGATTTAGCCGAGCTTGGGTTCCGATCGGAATTGCATCCAGTTGGTTCTACCATCCCCAAGGCATTATACATACTAAACAGAGAGCAAATGAATGTCCTTCTAGAGTGGCTTAAAACTCTGAGATTTCCTGATGGGTATGTCTCTAATTTAGCCAGGAACATCGACATGGCTAAACATCAGGTATTCGGGATGAAGAGTCATGATTGTCATGTGTTCATGCAACGACTGATTCCTATTGCATTTCGGGAGTTGCTGCCTGAAAAAGTATGGGAAGCTCTTACTGAAATTAGTCTGTTTTTTAGAAGTCTTACTTTTCTGGATACTTTTTACATGTCTTAATAATTACTCCTTGAATGGGTATAGCTTTCCAGAGAAGCTTCTCTGTTTGTCAGATGCATTGGGAAGGTATAAAAACTTTTCAGTATACCGCCTAATCACCGACTAGACTCTAGTCGCAAGTTGGTCGGTATACTGAAAAGTTTTTTTTATACGTTACTCAATAGCAAAATAATTACTGAGGCATTTAATTCACTAGGGTAAACGGTTAAAAATACACCGACTATGCACCGACTAAATGGTAGTCGCAGAGTGGTCGAAGATTTATTGATATAAAATCCCACAGTTCACCAAAATCCGATCATTTTCCCTTCGTTTCTTTCTCACTCTTTGTCTCTTTCTCGTTTCTTTCCCTCTTTCTCTCTTCCTATTCCTACTACTTCCTACCATCTTCAATTTCCGACTAGCATCATTTTGATTCCGACTACTTCCTACACATCTCCAAGGATTAAAGGTTAGTTTTTTTTTTAATGTTTTTTTTTCAAGAATATGATTTTACACGTTTTTTTACATGTTTATTGATTTTTTTAGGGTTTATGTTGATGTTTTTTATTACATGTTTATGTTTATGTTGTTTTACATGTTTATAATAATAATCTTGTTTTTATTCGAATGTTTATGTTGTTTTTAGGGTTTATTTCGTTTTTTTATGTTTATGTTTTAATTTCTGTTTTGAAAAATACATGTTTATTTTTTTTAGGGTTTCGTTTTTTTTTTTTTTTCTGAGTTTTTTTCGAAATATATATGTTTTTTTCCAAATATTTATGTTAATTTTCTAATTTCTGAGTTTTTTTTTTGTTTTAAATTTGTATAGTAAGGTAATAATATTTTCTGATTTTAATCTTGATGACATTATTTCCTTTTAAAAATAAATGTTGAATTTAGATGCCTAGAATGAGAAATAGTTTAGGACAACGCATAGACCCCCGAACCGGTCAGCCATACGACCCTGAGTCGCGACCGGTTCCACAACATGCACGCTCTGACCCTGGCGCTCAACCAAATGCGGGTTTAGAAGAGCATTTTTTGAGGTCAGACTTTAGGAGGGCTGGGCGTCATTCCTCTCTGTGTCATCCGTGCGCACGCGTAACAATACATCGGAGGCTGACACTGCCCAGGGCCCGCCACGCGATGACCCTCCCCCTCCGCCGCTGCACCGACCACCACCTCTTCCGTGGCTAACCGAGGAGGCCACGTTTGCCACCGACACTGGCAGCCAAATATCAACGTCCATTCGTAGGACGTTTGAGGCCTACCAAGATCCTAGAGGATGGGCTTGGAGGTTCCTATCTAGGGCTGCTATCGATTTCTATTGGCAGCAGTTTCAAGTAAGTCTATTTACTACATTATTTGATTAACTTTAAATTTACTTGTTTGTTTAACTAATACCAATTGTTTTTGTCGTTTCAGCAACAATGGACTTGGGATCCCTCTATCACTTCCAAGGTCCGCACGGAGTGGGAGAAGAGGGCCAGGAACCGGTACAAGGACCTTATGCATCTTCATAGGAGCCACTATGAAGCTGACAATGATTATAAGCCCGCATGGGCCTCAAGGGAGGCTTGGGATGAATGGGTAAAGGCCTGGAAAGATCCATCATACCAGGCCAGGCGGGAGCGAGGGAGGAGGAACCGTCGCCGGGGCAATGAAACGGGTGTCGCAGAAGTCACCCATACCGGCGGCTCTGTGTCTGCCCGCCGGACATTGCGCATATTGGTATATTCTTGATTTTTTTTGAATTTGAATTTTTTCTCTAAATATTAATTCATTACTTTGTTTAACCACGAACTTTGTTTTCACAGGAAAAAGAGCAGAGCCGCACGCCCTCCTCTTATGAGTTGTTTCTACACACTCATAAGGTGAAAACAAAGGACGGGTTGCAGTGGATCAACGAAAAGTCCAAGGCTGTAAATGTAAGTGTAATTGTGTGTTGTTTTTTAGTACTCATGAATTATAGTGTAAGTTAGTTTTTGGGTTGTTAGTTTAGCTTTCGGTAAATTAGCTGTTTTAGAATACTTTGGACATTTGATATTGGATTTTGAGGAAATCTTTGGTTTGATAGTTTTAGAGTTTAGCTTTTATTTGAGGGTTATTTAAGTTTTGGTTTAGTTAGTTTACTGAGAGGAAACTCCAAAATTTTATAGGTGGCGCCAGAGACTCAAACCCAGCCCATGATGTTGTGGCGCCAGAGACTCAAACCCAGCCCACTCCTCCCCCCCAGCAACTCGCGAATGAGAGGTTGGATGAGCTTCAGCGGTCCATGAACCGAGTTACGGAAAGCCTCCAAGCGAACATTCCGAGGGAGGAGTTTGACCGGCTAGTGGCGGAGCATGAGCGCTGAGAAGGTACAACATCTTCTCGGCTTTATGCGACTGATTTTGCGTAAAATTTTGTTTTTTATTTTCTTCAATATTTTTATTTATGCGTTTTCTATTGTCTTTTATTGCGTTTTTTTATTAAATTGGATCGATAATTTATTTTAATAATAAAATAATAAAAACTGGTCAAATGTGGTCAACAGAGTTTAGTCGGTCGGACTTGCGACTAATTTACCGACCGACATTATTTAGCGACCAAAGTGTGCCGACTAACTGAGTTTAGTCGGTGGTTAGTCGGTATAGCTGTATACCGACCAAATGCCGACCAAAACCCTTAGTCGCAAAGCTGCATTTTTTTTGTAGTGATTAGTGCACCCATTTGATGACAAACTTAATAAATAATAATGTTAAGTTTAAAATTTTGGGCAGCTCATGTAATATATATGATTCCTGCCATTTCTATAATATTAAATATTAGCTAACAACCTAGAAGCATTATATTAAACGTCATTTATAAACACGTCTCCCAAGCCTGGTCATCTCTTTTATTTTTGATAGTAAAATTCAGTTAAAATCATGAGATATCGACTTTTATGTGGGGTGATTATAAGCTTTTAACTTTTGTATTTAGTGGACAAAATGTTAAGTTATTCGTTAAATTAAGTACTTATTTCGAACAAATATCAAAAAATGTGCTTCATAAGCTAAGGGTGATCATGACGTTTATTTATATGAAAATAAGTCGATGGGTAATACTAACTTAAATTTTTACAAAAAACCTTAACATTTAGTCTAACAAGTGGAAAAGTTAGAAGCTTACGATCACTAGGCGGATAAAAAAATGTTTATCAATCACGTAAAAAAGTAAAAAACACAGAGTGACCACATAAAACACCACTATATGAAAGATCAATTCTTTTCCATGTATCATACAAATTTTCTAATCTATCACGAATCAATATAAATAAATAAAATTTTATTAGAATGTATAACGCCTTGGTAATTCGGTCAAATTAAAATGCAGACATTAAATAACTATTTACTTGTGATCCATATCGAAAAATTAGAGAATATAATCTAATTGGTTTTATAATCATGCATCTTGAAAAAATTAAGATAGAATCTTAAATTACTCAATTGAAAATGGAAGAAATAGAAAATATCTGTTTCAAGAATCTTACAAATGTGATAGAATTTAGAAAATGAGCCTGGGCAACCCAAACAAGGAGGAGTTATTCCTTGAGTATATAAAGTGATGCATACTCTTCTCTTTCTCCGATGTGGGACAACTCACATATGGGTAACACATGAGCACTTCAACATTCCCCTCACATGTGAGTGTCCTTAGAATTTTTAGCCCATCAGAAGTGCTACAAACCTATTGGGAATGAACATCCAATTAAAGGCCTCTTAACCAGTGGTAAGATTAAATGCCCAACAACAAATCGGGCTTTGATACCATGATAGAATTTAGAAAATGGGCCTGGGCAACCCAGTAATAGTAGGTGATAGGATTTAGAAAATGGGTCTGGACAACCCAAACAAGGAGGAGAAGAAGTAGTTCACTCATAAACCCAAAGAAGGTTCAGTACTAAAACCAATTGGTAATAGTAGGAGTTACTCCTTGAGTATATAAAGTGATGCATACTTTTCTCTTTCTCCGATGTGGGACAACTCACATGTGGGTAACACATGGGCACTTCAACAGTAGGAGTTACTCCTTGAGTATATAAGATGATGCATATTCTTCTCTTTCTCCGATGTGAGACATCTCACATGTGAGTAATACATGAGCACTTCAGGGCACTTCAACAAAATGAAACAAGGACCCAGAAATGACATAATCACATAATAAAATATTATCAATTTTACCGGACAAACATTCAAAAACTTTATAATTAACTCAGGATAATTGATCAAAAATTACAAATAAATAGAAAACGAAAACATTGAACAAAGACGAAATTGTTTAAAATGGAAAAACATATGATAGAAAAAGAAAATACCTGAAGAATAGGGTGGTTAAGTTGAAGAAAGACGGGAAAAAGAGGGCAAACAAGAACACTTAACAGGGTTTTAACTTTTAACCTAATTCTTCCTTGCATGGCTCTTCTTAGACAATTTCCTGATTTCTTCTTTGTTGAAAAGATCTTCTGATACCGGGGCAAGGCGACTCATTTGGAAAATTTGAAATAGATAACTCTTAATAAAAAAAAACATGCTATAAGATTCAAATCAAACTTATTCCAAATATAAGCACCTGATATCCAAGAGCACAGGTTTGGATCTGTTCGCACTTAATAAGTGCGAATAGTAATAAACTGGTAAAAAAAAATCAAGTGTTTGTTCGCACTTAGTAACTGCGAATAGGTCAAACAAGGTCACTATGCTGATTTTAAGACAATAAGCTGCTCGCACTTATTAAATGCGAATAGACTGAAAACCTAAAAAAAGGTTGTTCGCTATTACGCGAACAACCCGTTTCAGTTTTTCAGTCTGTTCGCACTTACTAAGTGCGAACAGCCCAAACCTAAATTTTGCGGATTACACGCTTAATTTTGAAATAAGTTTGATTATAATTTTATTGTATGTTTTTTTTTATAAATCTTATTTATTTTAAATTTTCACTCATTTGCAACTGTTTGATTCTCCCCTGCTCCTCAATAAATTTTACAGCCGGTCTTGGCCGAGACCGTCTCATTCTGAGACGAGGCCCAGCCCACCTTCAATCCTATTAAAACAAAGAAAATAAATTCAGAAAAACTGCATATATATAAACTTCCAAATTTAAATTCACACAAATTTGGAAACTGCTTCAAAAAAGAAAACTGCTTCACGCGTGAAAAAAGGAAAGAAATCAAACGCAATTTTCTCTCAATCTCCCTCAAAATCTCTGTAATTCATTCATTCTGTTCAAGAAATAACTCAAAAATGTCTGCAATGGAAGATATAATGAACGAATTTGACATAGAAATGACTTTACAAGCATCAAGAACACATCATGAAGAAATTGAAGGTAAATTTAACGAAAACGTATGTTTTAATGAGATTAATGATGAACGATTTATAAATGTAATTGATAATCTTTTTATTTCAGATTTGGCGCTTGATGAAGATCAAATGATGGTGATGTACGGTGAAGACGAAGAAGATAATGAATATGTTGCTATACAAAATACAGGTATTATCAATTGTGCCATTAAAATGTTCAGTTTCCTGACTAAAATGTTCAATTCTCCATTGCGCAAGATTTTAAGCATAATTAATATTGTTATTCTGTTCTACAAATGCATATTTTATACATTGAAGTTTAGATTAGGTTTTAATTATGCTTTTAATTTGCTCAGTTGTGCATTAATGTCTAGAATATGTATATTGAATTACATTAATATACTTCATACAAGTATAATTAATTTTTACAAGTATAACTTATACAGGTATAATTAAATTTTTATCTTAAAACTTTCAGTTTCATGATTAAAGTGTTAAGTTCTCCATTGTGCAATATTTAAAGCATACTTCATGTTGTCGTTCTGTTCTACAAATGTACTTTACTCATTGAAGATTTAATAAACTTTTAAATTATATTTTTAATATGTTCAGTTATGCTTTTAGTTTGTTCAATTATGCTTTTAATCTTGTCTTAAAGTCACAAAGCAATGAAGAAGCAAGGAAGGTAGTAGAAACACTATACAATGCAACAATTGATGAAGTTAATAAGATAATTGAAAAGGATAGTAATGAAATTGAAGATGGGGCAGAAAATTCACAAGCATCAACAGCATTACAGTTAACACAAGTAAGAGATCCAGAAAGAACGGTCACAAAGGGGAGAAAGAAACGATTGAAGGGAAATTTCGAAACATCTCAGAAGAAAGGATCTAATAGTTCAGCTCAAAGGGACCCTGCCACACAAACAAGAAACAAACATATAATTTGATTCCATACCATTCTTTGTGAAACATATACAACTTGTACATCATTTTTTTAGCATCAATTACATACATTAAATAATTTGTTAGAATGTTATAGTTAACATTACAATATGGCAGCTGTATACTTTAAGAAAAGAATTGAGTACTTTAATATATGAACTGACTATCTTAAGATGAAAATTGAGTACGTTAATATATGGCAGCTGTATCAACTGACTATCTTAAGATGAAAATTGACTATCTTAAGATGAAAACTGACTATCTTAAGATGAAAATTGAGTATTTTAACATAGCAATTTAGTAAGTTAACATTACATTACATCAAGTTAAAAATACAAGCCGTCATATATTAACATCAATGTTTACTTCAAAAATCAAAACAGCGATGTTCTACTAACAAACTAAGATTCAGTAGTTATAATTGTTCAACATTCTATGTAACCAAATTACAAACTGTTTACTATTTCTTCTTTGTGATCTTCTTCACCGGAACAAGCTTGTTCCTGCTTGTTCTTTTTGTTCCCTCCTCCTCATCCAGCTTCTTTTTGTAGTCATGCAAACGCTTCAATTCTTCTTCCTCCTTCTTTTTTGCATAGGCCTCTCTCAACTGCCTTTCAGCAATGATCAGTGGGATATTCGATTCTTTTTCTATGTTGAACTTCTCAAGATTCTTCAGAAGTTCATCCCTGTTCTTATTCACAATGAACTACATAAACACAATGAACCACATAAACACAACCTCAAGTTATACAATTCCAAAACTTATCATTGTCAATTACTACCATACATGAATCAATTATTTACTTATCTTGTTTACATCTAGTTATACAAGGCAACATGAAATACATAACAAAACATGTATCAATCATTCACTTAACTCGTTCGATTTTGATGATAACTATATCAATTATACAAACAACACAATGAACTACATAAACACAACATGCATTTTCAGTACTTATCAGTATCAAATATTACCATACATGCATCAATTATGCACTTATGTCGTTTTTATTATGATGTTAGCATATATATTTCATCAAACATCCATCAAACATACATCAATTCTATGAAAAGTAAATGACCTAAGTTTCAGATCTATAACATATATATTTCCTATTAACCCTAACAATTATGGAGGCATAACTTACGGTCCTTCTAGAGTTGATATTACTGCGACATGTTCTTTCAATCTGTTTCTGGACTGTTTCTCCTTCACAACAACAGCATTATTGAATGATTTTGTGTTCTTCTTTGTGCTTTTAGCACTCTTACTCTTTGATACTCCTTTCCCCTTCGAAAGGGCAGCCAACGACAACTCTTCATCTTGTTTCTTACCTCTAGGTTTCACCATTGTTTATAAGAAAAACAAAGACACTACAAAGAACATGGAAACAAAGGAAAAGACAACAAAATCAACAAATGTCTGAAATTAAAAACTGAAAAAATGAAAAAGGAGAAATATTGAAGCAGAAGATGGCTCAAAAAAGTGAAAATGATGAAGAACAACATAAAAAACGACTAAGAAATAAACCGATCACAACAAAATAAACATGCATTATCAAAAAAAAATAACAAAGAAGAAGTCGTTACCAGTAGAAAAAATGGAGGAAAGAACTGCTGCGATTGCAAACGGATGCAAGTACGAAAATGGAGCAAGGAAGAAGACAATGAAAACTTTTAATTGGAATGATTTGAAATGAAACTAAAAATGGCAGTTTCAGTAATGGGGGAGGAAGTTTAAAAGTTGCCAAAAAAAGAAAAAATAAGGAAACTTGTATGGAAATCCCGCGTGCGTGCGACACACGCGCCTATCATTGGGCCGGCCCATCTCCCGTCTCATAATGAGACCGTCGCGGCCAAGTTTTTGTGTAAATTTTATCTACAATAAACGGGTCAATGGGTTCTTGTTTTTTTTTTGCCCATAACCCGACCCAACATCTTCCTCTCTATCTCTCCTAGTTCCACCGCATCTAGTTTCATTCACAAATTCTCGTGAGTGACGATCTCTTTGAGAAACCGTTTCTAATTGGGTCGATCTATTATACTATCTTATATTCAGCCTAAATGTCCCATTTAGTTTTTTGGCACTATTCATTCTTCCCTCCTAATTTGTATTTTACTCTTAATCTATAAATTAAAACATAGTCATGTGGGATCTTGTTTAATTCGTTTCAATACAAGGATTATTTATATCAAATTTTTATAATTTTTAATTAAGAATAGTTTAAGATATTAAGGGTTAAAATATTGTCTCGGCAAGTGTGAAAAAACTAAATGTGACATTTGGGTTGAATAGAAGAGAGTATATTTTTAAGATATTATAAGTAGACTTTAAAAATAATGTAAATAGACATTTAAGATATAAAAATATGCATTAAGGATACAGTAAGTAAGCATTAAGCATAATATAAGTAGACAATAAAAAATACAGTAATTAAGCATTAATATTTAATGGGCTGGATTTGAGATACGTCTCAAAAAAGACTAGCTGAATTTCATTAGTGAACTAGAATTGAGATTTAGTAATTAGTTAATTTTGGAATATATGTGTAATTATGATCTATTATAATTAAAATAATTATTTTTATGCCCAATTTAAAGTAGTGTAATTAAAATTTTGAAGCTTTAGGCTTAATTAAATGTATCAATAGGTTATGGGTTTAAATTAGTGATATGTTATTATTATATAGAGTTGTTGTATTACTCCCTTGTTTAGATATATTATATTAGTCAAATCACTTCTCCTTATTGGGTTTTTAGCCATGGGTTTTTTTTATCCCAATTTTTGTTTTAGCTGTTGCAATCATTGTTGTTAAAATCGCGATTTTGATGTACGATTTTACGATCTAAAAACAAGCGAACGATTTGAATCGCAGTTAAAATCTTAAAGTTGTAGAATCTTACGATTTTAGTTAGAATAAAATTTTTAGAGGTAGAATCATAACACGATTATACGATTTTACGATTTAACGATCCGATTTTACTAATTTAGTATGAATTATTTTAAATTTTTCTTATGTACCATCTTTTACTAATCTCTTTCACATATACACATAAATTTCAAATTTTCCATCATGAAAACTTTTAAAAAAGAAATTTCTTGATCGGTATGAAGATTAAACTCATTATTAAATAATTTTCGTTATATTCTTCAAAATAAAGTCAAAGAAACTTTAATAATTCATTAATTTAAAGTTTTGAATTGGATAATAATGACAAGAAACTAGATATTTTTAATATATTTAAGTTTATTTGTAGAATCATACGATTCTACGATTCGATTCTACTTCTCTAAACGAGTCTAAGTAGAATCGCGATTTTTAACAACTTTGGTTGCAATTCTTCTGCTAGTAGTTTTTTTTTAATTTCACACCAACAGTATTAATTAACTCCTCTTTATGCAGGGCTCTCACCTTCTAGGGGTAAAATTGACCACTTTTCTTTAGTATTCCCTCTCAAGGGAGTACGATATGGATTATCCGTCACATTTCCTCACCTAGACCCTACTTTCAAATAGGATAATGGGTTGATGATGATAACTACTTCTCCTTATTGGCATAAGATTAAAAACTAAAAAAGTTATTTATTTCACTACAAACAATGTTGATTCTAGCCACACTTAATTAGCCACACTTAATTAAGTGTGGTAAATTTTTGGAAGTAAAATAACTTTAGCCACACTTAATAAGTGAGGAGAGAATAACATCACTTATAAGTGTGGGGAAAAGCTAGTTTAGAAAATAAAAACATAGTAATTAATATAACCACATATATAAGTGTGGAGAAAAAAATCATACAAATAGCCACACATATAAATGTGTCCAAAAGATCAATTAAAAAAATTTAAAAAAATTTAAAAACCTAATTAAAAAAATTATTAAAAGTCTAATATTTAAGGCGCGCCCAAATTGAGGAAAAAATCATTCTACCCTCAATTTGTTCCTTTAAAATGTGCGAAAAAGTGAAAAAAATTTGAAAAATTATTCTAACAAAAGATACAAGTAAACCTTATTTGTATCTTTTAATTAAACAAATGATACATATAATGTATTATTTGTATCGTTTATTTTACAAATAATACTTATTTGTATCGTTTATGTACATGTATCGTTGGTTTTAAAAAAAAAATACAAATATGATAAAACCGCCCCAATTTCCTTCCCCTTGAAATTAGAGGCGTGATTTTAAAAACCTAATCTCTAATTTCCTCCCCCTTGAAACTAGAGGCGGGATTTTTAAAATTTACTGCTGCTGGCTTTGTTCTTCACCCTTCCTTGTTCGACTGATGTTTTGTTCTGCTACTTGCTTCCTCCTTCAATTCGTCGTTCTGTTTCAATTCATTATGGTAAAACCACACTTCCTCCTTCCTCTTTCGTTTGCTTACTGTTATTGAATAATTCCCTAAAAACTAAATTAATATTCTGATTAGAATTTCCTAAATTAGATTCTTTTGCTTGTTTCAATTCCTTTGCTTATAATGTATAAAACTCATATTTCTTATAAATACTAATTAAAGGTATATGATTTCTATAAACTATCATCTCTTTTTAATTGTTTTAATTTTTTAGGGTTTTGATTGAGTTGCAGATTTTTAATTGTTTTTGACAGTTTTAGGATTACTAAGTATTTGATGTTTTAAATTAATAGTTTTCATTAGTATGAGTAGAACATGTTAATTGTTTGAAGATTTATACGACAATATAGTGAATTTTTTTTTGCCTACTAATTGGTTTTTAGGGCAATTTGAGCTTGAGAGTTTACTGAAGCATTTCAATCAAATTAATAATGAAGAAGGTCAGTTGAAGATTGTGATTGTTTATTTGTGATTTTGCTGAATTACAGTAAAGACAGGTTAAACCAGAAAATACTTGACGAGAATCCTACTATGCTATATGTAAGTGGATATTGACCTTATTTATTATCATTCAATCTAAAATATTTTGCTCTTCAAAAGCTTGTACATCATATGTTCTATTATGTATGACTTCTTAGTATATATGCTGCTTCTACTGAATTTGAAAAATTGAATATCAATGGTTGTCTATGAGGTGTTCATTTGGTTTTGTGAGTACTACACACTCTGTATTGATAAGCTATGAGGCAGACTCTAACAACTCGTGGTTCAGGTTGTCATCATGAAAGGTGATAACCCAAATGTTCTGGTTCCTGGATTAATGATCGACTATTTTCTGTAGGTGAGGCTGCTTGTGCATCAGTTCATGGTGTCAATCAGTTGGTGCTAATTCTCTTCTTGACATTGTTGTTTTTGGTAGAGCTTGTGCCAATTGAGTGGCTGAAGCAAGTTATATGTAAGCCATTGTTTTTGGGGAGCCTAAGTTTCTACATTCTACCATTTCATGTTATTTACGAAGCAAATGATGCACATTATTGTAGAAGTATTAATAATAGAAGTTGAAATAAGCTAGGGTTTACGATTGCTTTATGGAATTTATGGCCTATGTGGTATACTGCAAATAAGAACAATTGTATGTTTGTTTTATACCAGACTTATTTTTTTATTTGTCTGCCATGTTTCCTGCTATGGACAATACATATTGATTAAATTTTTACTTCGTTTTATAGTTGATTTTTTTATATTGTAATTCTTGTTTCTCCGTCCTTTTATTCAGCTATCTTTGTGGTTTGTTGGGATTTTGATGCTACAATCAATCGTATGTCAGCTGCACTAAGTTACCAATAATCTTTGTGTTGTGTTCTTGTTGTAAACATTTTCAGCTATTCTTAGAAAATTTGTTTAAAATTACTAAATCATGTATGTAACTATGCTATTTAATATGTTGATTTTATTTTATCAATATCAATTAAAGAATTTGGTTTCTGTTACTGCAGATCACGAGTGCAAAGGAGGAGCCAACTCCACAACCTAAATCAATAACCCTAAATATGGGTCTTAAATTGGTAAAGCACTGTGATTGCTTTCTTATGATCTTGTGTTATATTGCTTGAATTAAACAAGGACATACTTTACAATATCTTCCTTACATTTGTGTAGCCTTGGAGATTTGGAGGAGGCAGCGGAAATGGAAATGGAACCTAGACCTTCAAGGTTAGTCTTTATTCTCCCCTCGTACATTTTTGGATGTCTCTAAAAATCATTATATTATGAAAACAAAGGCACAAGGAAGACATGAAGCTCATTAGCAGTTTGAAAACCTGTTCAAGTTTCTGCATATGTATTTGTAGGCTTGGTCTTGGTGCAAAATTTCCACGTAGATCCCAAGTTGGACCTTTAAGCGATCCCATTGAAAGGAGATTTATGTGTTTATTGGTTATTGTCTTTTATAACCTTAATAGTTTAGTTAGATCTAGCATTATATAGTAACTCTGTAATGTAAGTATATAACCTTACCATATGTTACTGTTGCAAAAGCTATATACCTTAAATACATCTAATACCACATGGCTCACTAATAATAGTAATTCTTTAAATACATATGATATCAGCTTCTTATAGCAACCTCATTTTGTTATAGTTAATTGTGTAAACTCATTTTGGCTATTATGATTAGTTTTATTGCAATCTCATTTTGAAATGAGTGTCCTAGTAAATAGCGAATTATTTAAACTATATTGCAATCTCATTTTGTCATGTGAACTTGCAAAAAATTGTATTATGACATGATAAAACATGATTGCAAGGGTCTGTTTATTGGATCTTCATTTGTGGTTCCTGATCATATTACTAATTCCTTCCAAGTTCGATGCAGAAAAAGAAGGGAAAATTTCATCATTCGAGCTTCATAGCTAGAGGCGCTACCTTGGCTGTTGGAAGATTGACGTAGAACATCGTACTCTCAAGGTACAGTTGATTTTCGGGGTTGATTTCAATCTTTTTTTTATTTTTAGTTGACTTGGCCAGAACTGGAGAAACTAATTGATAAAGTACTCAAGGAGAATCTTGAACCGATTAGAAAATTTACTCGTGGAGACAAAACTAAAAAGGACATGTCACTTTGCTTTCTAGTTGGCATGGTAAATGGGTTTCTTCTCACTTTTGCATTTTTTTTTCTAAATCAAGTACTTGAACTTATTTCCTAAAATTTTATTTTCTATTGGTAGGCAATGAATGAGTCCAAAAAAATAGCTAATGCAGAAATGTCAAGATGTTAAAGTTTAGATTACAGAAGATAAAAAAAAAGTAAGTCTTATTCGTATATATTGCTGAGACAAACAATTTGACCAATGTATGGTTACTCTTCTTTGTAATGACATTAATTAATTCTAATATTTATGTTTTTTATATTAGGTGGCTATCAGAGAATAATTACGGCCGCCACAAGTTCTAAAACACAAGCACAGAAAATCAAATATATCATGGCATTGCATGATTTATGCTACTTTTTTTGCATTGATTGTATTTCTTTAAAACTATATCGATCGAGCTAATTGATTGTAATTTCATGACAATGATAGTTTTTTTTGAATTTTTTTTTGTTTTGGAATAGCAACATTGGGTACTCTTTTTTTATTATCAATGATAATAAATTTTGTTCAGAAAGGATTATTCATGTTATTTTTGTTTTTTCAATTTTGATAATAATTAATTATAAAAAATAATAATAGTAATTGTAATGGTACTAGTTATATAATATAATAAATGTTGATATTAATAGTAATGAACGACAACAATAGTATTCATAAGAAAAAAATAATATTAAATTGGAAAAATTGAAATTAATAATCCAACCTTTCACTCATCCGCTATGAATAATCCCACATTTGGATTATTTTTTAATAATCCAACCTTTGTGATAAATTTGCCTATAACATACCATATTACTAATAATAGGTAATAATAGGGTATGCTGCTAACAAACTAAAATAAAGGTTGGATTATTCACAGCGAACTAAGGATAAACGTTGGGTTATTAGAAAATAATCAAAAGGTTGGATTATTCACAGCGGATGAGCAAAAGGTTGGATTATTAATGTCAATTTTTCCTATTAAATTTGGTGCTACAATTAGTTAATAATTTCATTCCCCACGCTTAAATGTGTGGAAACGACAAAGAAAAAAATTCACTAATACTAATTTCCCCACATGTATAAGTGTGGAGATGTACCAACACTTATAAGTGTTACTAGAGATGCATTTTACCACACTTATAAGTGCAACCAAGTTATGAATCAACCACACTTATTAAGTGTGGGAAATATTTCCCCACACATCCCTAGCCACACTTATTTAAGTGTGGGGAAATATTTTAGGCACACATATATGTGTGGCTACTTGCATTTTTATGTGAGGTTATATGCAACATATTTTGTAGTGTTTACAGGATGGAAACAAAATTAAAGACACAATAAATTTATTATGTACCACTCCAATAGGAATGTGAACAATATTGGTCACATTTAACATCAAACTAACACACGTACATACTTAAAAAGAGCAAATTAAACTAAAGCAAAATTAATTAACATTAAAGCTCGACTCTATAATTAATTTTTAGACATTATATGGTAGAGCACTTTACACGTGTATTCGAATACCCGATTTAATCAGGGTCAGAACTAGGTATCCAAAAAACCGGATATCCAAATATTCGAATTTGGGTCGACTCGGAATTGAGTTCTGAACATCCCTAGTAGTTGATATAAGTAAACTGGCTATTACATCCTTTCTCCTGATCAGTGATTAATTTTTTGATAATAATTAAGGAAATGTTAGCAAATTTGTTGTGATGTTAAGAAATAAAAATAATGTTATAATAAATTAAATAGATGAGGATGATTATTGAGGTTTACCTGCAGCAGCAATGCCAAAGCTAGGCATGATTTGAACGAGGAAAGTATTATTAGTATAAAGAACTAAACAAGAATGTAAATTAATTAAACCAGTAATACTACATATACTTCATACATATTAGTATATCAGCAATCACCTAATGCAATAATAAGAAGGATTGCCAACAAATTTATGCTAACAGCCATTGCTAATATCCCTCCTATTCAAAATTATTGTCCACTTTCCTTATTTAGTCAAGTCACTCTAATTGTTTACTTTCTATTTTTTGCAAAGATTTTTTACTTAAATACCCCCACTACCCCAACTTATATTATTTAAAATACTCCACCTACCACCTTTTCAATTATTATAATCACTTAAATACACAAACTACCACATTTACAATTATTATAATCACTTAAAATACCCCAACTACCATTTTCTTAAAATCTATGTCGAACCGAAAATGAACAATTATTTTGAATTGGAGGGAGTAAATGATTGTTGATTCATCGATCTAGATGAGTTTTGATGGAATTTTGCAATTAATTTAAAAGGAAAAATTGTTTCTAAAAGGTCAACCTTTTGGGCATATGCAAATAAAAAGTTAACATTTCATTTATTCAATAAAAAGACAACCTTTGTCTCATTTTTGCAAATAAAGAGTCAACGTTTCATTTATTCAATAAATTTAGAGTTGAAAACTTACTGCTATCCCTTTATTTGCAAAAATGAGACATATGTTGTCTTTTTATATAATAAATAAAACGTTGAATCTTTATTTGCAGATGGCCAAAAGGATGGCTTTTTGGAAACAATTTTTTCAATTTAAAATGATAAGGCTAGTGATGGCCACGGGGCGGGTTACCTGGAACCGAACCGATTCCGAACCGCTTGAAACCGGTCCCGGAACGTTCGCGACAGGTTCCGAACCGGTCCGAACCGCGAAATCGTGAACCCGCCAGAAAAAAATTTGCCAGGACCATGAAACCACCGGAAAAAACCGTTTGAGCTGGACCAAAGAACCGCGGGCCAGTTCACCCCGGAACCGGGAACCGAACCGGCACGGTTCACCCGGCCCAACGGTTCCTTGGAACCGGAACCGTACGGTTCCCCTGGACTGAAAAACTGCATCAACTTCAAATGCTTGCCATTTCTTGCTCGGTTATCGGAATCGGACGTATAATATACCGTTGGAAAGCCCTTGAAGTCTAGTTTCCAATGCCGCAAGCGTTGCATTAATGAGATATTCCTATCAAAAGTTATAGCCAAAAGAGTAGACATGTATCAAATTTCACCTTAATACTTTTGCATTAACAACACTTTTCTACTCTTTTGCTCTTTTACTCTTCATGGCTTGACAAAATTGATAGCTTGATACGTTCTTTGAGCTTTGTAAACATGATTAGCACCAAAAACCCACAAAAATGACTCAAAGTACCATAATTCACCCATTTGGCTACAAATTGGACATGGAATACCGAAATGGAGTGAAACCACATAAAATGAACCCTAAACCGCCTCTAAACATCGAAAAGAAGCGCAAAAATGTAAATGATGAGTGCAAATAATTGCACTTATCATATGTCCACGCAACTAAGATTTTTTCATATGTTTATTAACCAAACGTTCACTTAGTAATAAGTGAATGTATTACTGTTTTTTATCATCTTCTTAGACATTCTCATGATGATAGTAAAGTTTTTTTAAAGCCGATTCTTGCAGATATGATGGATAAGTGGAAAGCGTATGTCACTGATTTTCCTTATATTTATGGAATTGCGACAATTTTAGATTCGTGTTTTAGGACGAAAAACCTAAGTAAAATAATAGGATTTTACTACCAATCATTAGATCGTCTGTCTAGTGATGTACATATTTATGTAGGAACTTGCGTAAAAAACTTTTAGTAGACCTTTATGATCATTATTCTAATATATATAACCCGAGTCACGAGACGTCTAGGCGTGCTAGCGTCTCGGAACGTTCCATGTATTATAACCCCATAATAGCTAACATAATAAGTCAAGGTGATACTTTTATAGGATCATCTTCTTCCTCCCCCTCCGCTTCATATTTAGAATTAGATAATTATCTTAAACATCACTTTGAAATCGACCAAAGTAGTTATAACATTTTACAATGGTGGAAAGAAAAATCATTAAAATTCCCCATATTATCGAGAATTGCAAAGGATATCCTTGCAATTCCTGCTTCTACTATTGTGTCGGAGTTTGCTTTTAGTGCAGGTAGAAGAGTTTTAGACGAAAAGAGATCTCGTCTTGCTCCACATACTATTCAAAT
The DNA here is from genome assembly GCA_019425755.1 of Amaranthus cruentus. Lineage (NCBI taxonomy): Eukaryota > Viridiplantae > Streptophyta > Magnoliopsida > Caryophyllales > Amaranthaceae > Amaranthus > Amaranthus cruentus. The sequence continues at coordinate 50,313 of CM033456.1, forward strand.
ATGTGTTTGCAAGAAAGATTGGGATCAAGCGGATGTCCAATCACAAGGACTCAAGACCGATGATGATCAAGACGACGATGATCCATGGATGATGGTGGATACATCTGCATCATCGTTGGGAGGAGAGTCGGCGGAAGCATCTAAACAACCATATGATGATGACGAATAGGATCATGGATTACGGAGCACGGTCAATCAACATCAACATTCAACAATTAAAAATAAAAGGTACGACAAAGAACTACGTGGGCTTTGATTCCTTCGGGATACGTAGGCAGCTTAGTATTTTTTCAGGATACTAGGTTCAAGTCCATTCTCTCCCCCTTTTTTTATTAATCATCTTTATCATTTCTTATTAATTTATTTTTTTCCTTCTTTTTTAGTAAATATTTTAATAACGATGACAAGCATTGAATTTCGATAATAATCAAGTAATCGACGAAGATACGTCTGCATTATTATAGTATTTTTATGTTAAAATTAAAGGAAAAATAAGAATGGAACCGATGGTCCGACCCACCCGACCCGGGTATTGGAACCGCAGGAACCGCCAAGGAACTGTTTGGAACCGTCTGGAATCGGAACCGACTGGAATCGGAACCGAAACCGAAAATGTTGGGGTCAGGTTTCAGATGGAACCAAAACCGGATGGAACCGAAACGGAACCGGCCCAACCCGGACCGTGGCCATCACTAGATAAGGCCACGTCAAAAAAATCCATATTCAGACCTCATAGAGAAGGTCCACAAAAAAGCATCAACTATTTACTACAATTCCCCACTCTAGTACAATTCACCACTCTCGTGTGAGAGGGCGTGTTAGAATATATAATATATTTTAGGGCCTTTATTATCAACTTAAATTTTTAGTTGAATTGGTATCTTGCTTCGTGACTTCTTGTTATGTTGGCTTCTAATACCATGTCAAAAAACTTATTCAACCAAAAACTTAATATGATAATTAAAGTCTCAAAATAGGTTATATACTCAACATTAATTAATTTAATCTGCTAACACAACATTAAGGAGTTATGTTTAGGAAATAAATCAAGTGTTTGATAATTAAAAAAAAAACTGGGACAAAAGAGCGGTGGAGTGATTCATTCGTCTACATATATATTCTTAAACTGAATGTTGGTGATGTGTTGAACGTAAGGCCAATCCTCCCCATCTGGTTTTTTGCATCTTCTCGTCAGGCTTTGTAAACACCGACTAATTTCAAGCTGCTTGAGAGAGGTAAGTTTGGACACCCAATTTGGCATTGCTTTTATTCTACATTTATCCTTGATTTTAAGGGTTTGAAGGGACGTTAAAAACTGTATCCAATTAGGGAGTCCCCCTAATTTCAAAGTGTGAAGGGATGGAAGAAAGGATGGACATGTTATTATGCCCATATCAATATTACTACCATCCTTCTCGTTTTCTTTTGATACTCTTAGTTTCTTACATCTTGATATCACTAGTTTCTCCAATGCAAAGAGATACTCCAATCCTCCTACCACAACACTTGTTAATTTGGGGCAATCATAAATCTTCAGAAATTGGAGAGAAGAAGAGCATGCACGAAACACCTTTTCGACTTCTTTCAAATTCTCCACCTCCTGATCGTTGTATATTCTAAGGATGTCAAGGCATTGAAACGCCTCAACGGGTAGTGAGTTCAACCATCCCACATCATCTATCTCCACTTCTCTTAAATTTGAAGATTCAAATACAATTACTTCTCTTGATTTTACTATCGCATTCAATTTTTTATTGAAATTTTTTAAAGACAATATCTCTAATTTGGGACACACCGGAAAAAACATCAGTTCAGGGCAATGTTCTATTACCAATTTCTTCAAACGAGGAAGAGAGGGTAATAATTCGAATTGTGAATTGATGTTATCTTCCATCGCTATCCCGACCCTTCTCCATCCTTTCAACTCTCTTAAACTTGTTAAATTAAGTTGTTGAAGGGAGGGAAGGAATGACCTTTCTTCCACATTTTCAAAGGTTTCCAAGTACTCCAAATTCATAAAAAAATCAAGTGTTAGAGCTACAAGGTTTGGTAGATGGGATATCCACTGTGGCATTCTAGTACCATGGTACCCGTTCACCCTAAAAACCTGAAGACTAATAGGTGGTTGTAGATCTTCCATCAATTTTATTGTTTCATCATTATCTAATAATATTGCAGCATTGTACACCCAACCAACAAAATGAATAAAAATACAACTTAGATGATTCTTATCCCTCAAAAACAATCCTTTTCTTTCTCGGACATCTTGACTAAAATCATTTTTAGGCCAACTAAACTTAATTGCAAGATGACCTTTGAGATTCTTAAGAGCTTTCAACTCTTCTAATCCAACATACCATTCCGTACAACTTGAGCAACTATCATCACCGCCCACTATAAAATCACTCAGTTTATAAAGACAGGTCAACTTATCCATCCCCTTAGGCATATACTTCAACATAGAACAATATGAAACATCTAAGACTTTAAGTTTGACCAACTTACTCAAATCTTTTGGGAGCTCTTTTAAAGTCGAACACCAAGATAAAATTAAGGTTTCTAGATTACATAATTTTGCTACTGACTTTGGGAGAACTTTTAAATAATGGTTGCATGACAGATCTAAATATCGTAAATGCAATAATTTACCTATGGAGTTTGACAAACAAAAGTCTTTAAATCCTGACAGTTGTAACGCCCTTAAGCGCCTAAAATTTTCCTTTAATATCTCCAAAATGTCTACATTCCTCAATTCACTGTACTTGGAAAGAACAAGAAACGAACGAACACGAGTTTTAATCATAGGAAACTTTCTATATTCTGGGTAGAAAGAAATTGAGAGATGGCGAACATTTTTATCAAGGTTGCCACTAATGGTAGTTGCTGCAAGAATCTCCTTACATGAGACACCTTGAGCAACGTCATGCAAAAGATCATGTATCTTAACTGAGCATACCTCACCCGTCTCATCATCTTTTTGTATATCTTGGAAAAAACACCTATTCAACAAAATCAAAAAATGTTCCTCACCTGCTTCTTCAATGCTCTGGCCTTCATATGGAACGATATAGTTGTGTGCAATCCAAAGGCTTATTAGCAGGTCCTTTCGCATTCTATAATCCTTCGGAAAAACAGCGCAATAACTAAAACAATTTTTTATTGAAAATGGAAGATGTTGATAACTTAGCTTCAATATATGTGTGATACCATTGTCATTGCCCATGTTGGCCACGCCGACTTCTTGAACTATTTGCCACTTCCTCTTGTCTTGACCGTATACAAGACTTCCTGCTACTCGTAAGGCGAGAGGCACTCCACCGCATGCTTCAACAATTTTTTGCCCTATTTCGACCAACTCATCATCATGAAGGTTCGAGTGCTCTGAACCAAATGCTATCTTTTCGAATAAGATCCATGACTCTTTCTTAGCCAAACCTTGGAGCTTGTACATTGAACCACATCCGACGAATTTTGCAGTCACTTCTGAACGCGTAGTAACCACAATCCAACTTCCCCTTTGACCCACATTCAACAATCTTACAAGATGAATCCATTGATCAGAATCCTCTGTCCATACATCATCTAAAACAAGCAAGTACTTTTTAGATGATAATTTGTTTTGAAGTTGACTTTGCACGATTTTCTCAGAGGATTTTTCATGATTCTCATCAGTCATTAGAGTCAAAATCTTACGAAGAATATCAGCAATGTTCAATTGTTTCTGATCTTGATCGGAAACACAATGCCACAACCTCAAAGAAAATGCACTTTGAACCCTTTTATCATTGTACACAAGCTGTGCAAGAGCAGTTTTGCCTAATCCTCCCATACCCACAATAGGAAGGAAAGAAAGATCACTTTGAACATCATAATCAAGCAACTTACCAACAATATGCTCCAAGTCGTCTTCTCTTCCAACAATATCAACTACATCCACATAAGAACATGCCTCGCGATTTCTATTCTTAATAGGCTCAAGACTAAACTCCATCATAGATGATATCTTATCAGCAAAAGAACTCAAGTTCTTCCCTATCTTCTCGACCTCTTTAGACATCTTGTAAGCGAGGACTAAAGGGTTCGAACGAGAAAGGAAGAGCCTCATCTTCTTGGATATTGTACCATCAGCCTTGATGTGCTGCTTCTGCTCGACAAGAGTGATAAACTCATCGAGCAAATCATCGGCTTCAAAGACAACATCCTTGAGATTCTCAATCCAGAGTTGGACTACATAGGAGAGCTCCTGCTTGGCTTCAGCATTAAGAAGCACGTTTTTGATTTTGTCGACGGTGTTTTGTAGCTCTTCAAGTTTGGATTCATAGCCATAGATCGAAAGGATATGTTTCAGTTCAGGACGTCGCAATGCTGAAGAAAGAGAAAGAGTAACAGACAAGGTTGTTCCAACCACATCCATTATCAAATTTCAGGAAATTGAGTAACAGAACAGGAAGAGATAGAACAGACAAGCAAATACTTCGATATTATGTGTTTGGTTTGTGAATAATGAATGGTAAACAACTTGTCTATTTAAAAGATTTTGATTTGTAATCAATAAGTAATTAGCAATGATCAAATAATCATTATATGTAAACACATCAGATAATGCATTATTAATATCATGTATAGATCATTTGATATACACACATCAGATCCCTAATTAGTACACTCACTTGATGACAATCTTAATAAAGTAATCATAAAATTTTAGGAAAAATTACCGTGAACAATATAAACTTTTGTTAATTTCCCTACAATAATACCAACTATTAATTAACTATGAATAATACCAACTTAAGGGGTATTTTCCTAGAAAATCCCTAACATGTTAAAAATCAAACTATAGGTGATTATAAAACAAAAAAATTAGTAAATTAATTAATAAACTAAAGTTGGTATTATTCCAGAAAAATACCCCTTAAGTTGGTATTATTCATGGTTAATCAGTAATTGGTATTATTGTAGGAAAAATAACAAAAGGTTGTATAATTGACGGTAATTTTTTTCATAAAAAATAATAATGAAAGAGGTCAAAAACTATATAAACACATGGCTTAAATTATTATTTTATTATAATATTATAATTAATAATATCATGTAAACACATCAGATCCGTAATTAGTGCAACCACTTGATCACAAACTTAATAAATAAATTTTGGGCAGTACATGAAAAATATATGATTCTTGCCATATCAATAATATATTAGATATGCAGCAAAGTCAAATATATGAAACCTCATTTATTAACACATCTTCCAAGCCTGGTTATATCTATTATTTATTTTAGATAGTGAAATTTCAATTAAAATCAGGAGTTTTTAACTTTTTTATTTAATAGACAAAATGCTAACGTTTATTTCTATGAAAATTAGTCGATGGGCAAATTAACTTAAATTTTACAAAAACCTTTGTAAGAAGTGTGATTTGAGTCTTGTGTTAATTATTTGTGATTAGATGACAATTAAAGTGTAGAAGAAATTTGATCTTAAAGGTTAAAGTAACAAATTAAGATTACTTCCCTTTCAAAAAAGAAAAATTAAGATTACTAGAGTATGACTAGCTGGTTATGAGGACAAAAGCTATTGTATGCTATTTGATGTCATAATGGGAACAAAAGCAGACTCATCTCTATTAGGCATTTCATCAAACAGTTGGTGTGCTTCCTCAACACGGCCATTTAAAGCATACAATCTAAGCAATTTCGAGACGACCCCAACATTTTTACACAAAATTTTTGATGGTATCAAGCGATGTATCCGAATTCCATACTCAATTGCCTTGAATTGAAAGCACATCTCAAGAAGGGAACAAAAGGTTTGAGTATGAACAGTTACTCCATGTTTGAGTGATGCTTCTTCAAGGTCGCAAACAACTGCGTCAAGAGCTTGGATTTTGGTTTGATTGTGCGGAACTTGGTTTATTGAGAGAAGAGGAGTCGAAATAGAAGCTGGAAATGAAAGATTATTGCCTTTATTGGGACTTATAAGAAGTTGATTACTATTACGTTTTTCTGGGTTTCTTGAGTTTGTTACAAAGAGAAAAAAAGGTGTGTAAAGAACAGAGATTCAGGTCTAAAGGATATGGAGTACTTCTATAATCTATACTTGTGTATACTAAAGCAAATCAGAAGCTTTGCTCTAATTAAAGTGACTTTTGTGAATTGTACGACAATGAATTGTGAATTTTGATGATTGTAAAGCTATACGCAAACATCGTCCGTATCAATGAACCTTCGCTCGAGACTCACGCCCAAATTCCAAATCAGTTTCTGGAATAATATGTGTGAGAAGCTTCGACCGAGATTTCCGGGTTGCGACCGAATTGCAGGCTCCTAAAAGTTACTGCCAGCTGCCATTTGAAAAGTCGAGCGAGATTATGTGGCTTCGACCGACTCCATTAATATTGCAAAAAGCTTTTGACAACACTCAAATAAAAATCTGGAAAAATTCATTGGAAGCTTCGGCCGAGATTGAATAAGCTTCGTTCATTTCGCCCAAGACTAGTCATTTAGGGGAATAAAAGCTTCTGGAAAATTTTTGTTAAGTCTCGACCGAAGTTGCTAGAGTCTCGATGAACAATCGAATGAATTCGAGTGAGATTTTTAGGAACTTCGACCGAATTTATGCGCTGCAACACCTTCTAACAGGAGACTGGAGAGTCTCTATTCTCCACCGCATTTAATTTCATTAGTGAACTTAAGTCGAGATTTAGTGATTAGTTAGTCTTGTCTTGTTAATCAATCAAAACCCGAAAGTTGAGATTGAAAGAACCTATTTAATTCAATTTAATTTGATTATCATCCCGAAGAATTATTGAGTTTATTAGTGAACTAATTTAACAAAGTAAACTACATTTCTAGTTGAAATAATCATATGTTATTAGTCTGAAACTCTATTTAACTAGACTTTAATTATATTGATATTTATTTAAATTTCCTTTTACATCTAGAATTAGAACAACCAACTTAAAACATCTTGTTTCTTGCGTAATTATTTGAACAAAACTGATCATTAATCTTGCTTCCCTAAGAATCGACCCGTAATCATATTACGACACTCGTAAACTTACGGCATTACAATAAAATCCTAACAATGTCGGGCATTAGTGCACACTTTTCAATTACAGAAAACATTGCATGAAATTTAGCCTCCAAGATTTCATAAAAATTATGAGCCATATACAGAAGGAAAAATTGACATTAATAATCCAACCTTTTGCTCATCCGCTGTGAATAATCTAACCTTTTGATTATTTTCTAATAATTCAATGTTTGCCTTTAGTTCGCTGTGAATAATCCAACCTTTATTTTAGAAAATAATCGAAAGGTGGGATTATTCATAACGAATGAGTGAAAGATTGGATTATTAATGTCAATTTTTTCAGAGATAGAATTCCGCTAAATAATTTATTTCCAATAACTACCAAAATTTTGCATGCAAAACATGTCTACTACTCTATTTTAGATCTTGAACATATGTTTGAACGTGTGATTTTCTCGAAGTAATACTATCAGAATCCTGAGTAAAATTTTCAACATTTTTAGGCCACTCAAACTTAATTAAGAGATTTCAACTCTTCTAACCCAAAATACCATTCCTTACAACTTGAACAAGACAAGTCAACTTGTTCTTTCTTTGTACTTTGTTTTTGCTCTTGTTTCTTCACCATTGCATTAGCCCATTCAAAACAACAATTTATATTAATGAACCACCATCGTTGTACACAGTGGCGGATGCAGGATTCCAACTTTCTAGGGGTACTGAAAGAAATTTTTAAGAATATAGTCACAAATTTTCATTCCCCCAAAGTGATATATAAATACAAGCACAATTATTCTAAGATAAGAGCAAATAAATATAAAAGTGCTGAATTAATATATGTCATCTTCCCCTCAAATATGGTGATAAACCAAAAGATATATTAAAATTCAAAGCTACAACAAAATAAATAATGAAGTTCAAGTTTACAATAAAAGTCCAACAAAATAAAATACATAATAAAAAATAACAAACCTTAATATATCGATCACAAATTAAAAAGAAAAAGAAGAAATAAAAGTCAAATCAATCCAACAAGAGAAAAAAACTCAAAATACAAAAATAAATAGCCAAATAAACGCAGTACTTCAAATCATTGTATTGTATAGCGATATACTTTAGTCGGCCGATCCCCTTAATTAACCCCTTGGAGGTAAACACATGAATCTGCTAAACAGTGCCCATTGACATATATAGTTTTCACAACAACTAGCAGTGAATGGCAGAGGACTACATGTTTGCGAGTAGCCTATGCAATCTGAATAAACAATTCAAATATCACAATGCATGTAGTTAGTTAGGGCAGACCGAGTACAGATGGATCCGATAAGCTATTTAGATTCCCTTTATTTTACGTTTCATCGAAATATATTGCACCCTACACAACTCGATCTAAATGTAGTTACTATAAATAAACCGGCTAATTGCATCTTTTCTGTAACACCTGAATTTCCTCCCATACCCTTAAACGAAACCAAAATCGTGAAGGATGGATGGAAATTCGGGTGTTACACATTCTCCTTAGTGATTAATTAATTAATTTGTAGTTGTGTTAAAAATAATGTTACAATCATTACAACAAATTTAACTTTTTGCGACATTAGATTTAGTGGCCTTAAAAATTTGCCACTGATTCATATTTTTAGTGTAGTAATTATTGGTTTTTATTTTAAATTCCACTATAAAGTGATTTAGCGACACTTTATTTGGTCATTAGTGGCAAATGTAATTGTCACTATAGTCTATAGTGACATTTGTGAGAAATGTCACTAGATCCTATGTCGAAAAAGCTTTAGTGGGACTTTTTATTGTGCTGCTAAAAAGGTCTAATATGTCACTAAATCCTATATATATATACTATAAGAAATTTGAAATAGCGAGATTTAAATTAAATGTCGCTAAATATATCCCACTAAAAGCAAATTATGTTGTAGTGAATTAATTAAATAGATGAGGAGTTACTGAGGTTTACCTGCAGCAACAATATCAAAGCTAGCCACAATATGAACTACAAAGAACAATAATGTAGGAATGTGATCCTTGATTTTCCCCTTATTAATCATTGGGACAATACATATATATACACAACACTATAAAACCTAGAGCACTATATAATTACAAATGTACCCTTATCAAAATATACACCACATATACACTAATACACCCCCTCAATCGAAGCGGGAGGAGGGCGAACGCTAAGATTGGATCTAAACTCATCAAAGAGGACACGAGGTAGACCCTTGGTGAAAATATCAGCAATATTGAAGCGAGAAGGGATGTGAAGAATACGAATATGTCCACGAGCAACTTTCTCACGCACAAAATGAATATCTAACTCAATATGCTTCGTGCGTTGGTGTTGGATCGGATTTCCGGATAGATAAATGGCACTCACATTATCACAGTACACCAAAGTTGCCTTAGAGAGAGGACACTGCAGCTCTAGGAGTAGATTTCGAAGCCAACATGTTTCGGCTACCACATTGGCAACCGCACGGTACTCAGCCTCAGTGCTAGACCGAGATAAAGTTGATTGACGCTTGGCAGACCAAGATATAAGATTGTCCCCATAGAACACACAATAGCCAGACGTCGATCGACGTGTATCAGGGCAACCGGCCCAGTCAGCATCTGTGTAACACACCAATGAGGTAGAAGACGAGGATGTAAGGTGGATACCCAATTCCAGAGTACCCTGAATGTATCGAATGATGCGCTTAAGAGCATGGAAATGAGACTCACGAGGATCATGCATATGCAAACATATTTGCTGAACGGCATATGAGATATCGGGCCTCGTAAAGGTGAGGTACTGAAGAGCCCCAGCAAGACGGCGATACAATGTGGGATCCTCCATGGTTTACACGTAGCCATGCCCGCACGAGCAATAATCTCAGAAGCATACTGTCTTTGGGACAAGAATAACCCAGGGGAGGAAGGAGACACTGCAATACCCAAAAAATAGTGTAGGGAACCCAGATCTTTCATAGCAAATTCGGAAGCCAAGAGAGTGATGATAGATTGACGAAGATCGTCAGATGAGGCAGTCAGAACAATATCATCAACATATAGTAACAAGAAAGCAACATCAGACCCTCGGTGAAGAATAAACAGAGAATAATCACATCGACTGTTGACAAACCCAATGGTATGAACATACTCCGCAAATCGTTGGTACCAAGCACGAGGGGCCTGTTTCAGACCATATAGTGACTTCTTCAAACGACACACATAATCAGGTCGTGTGTGATCTCGGAACCCCATGGGTTGATACATGTACACCGTCTCATTTAAGTCACCATGGAGAAATGCGTTCTTGACGTCAAGCTGGTGGATGGACCATTTTCGAGACAGAGCAAGACTAAGAACAAGCCGAATAGTCGCAGGCTTGACCACCGGGCTAAACGTCTCAAGACAATCAATATACATATATATATATACACAACACTATAAAACCTAGAGCACTATATAATTACAAATGTACCCTTATCAAAATATACACCACATATACACTAATAAATAAAAAAAAAAGATAGTATTATAATTAGTAAATAAACAAAGATTAATATGAACAAATAAAACAAGTTAAACTAGTAAATAGTAATCATATATATTAGTATATATCAGTTTTTATTACCTAATGCAATAATAAGAAAAATTGCAAACATATTCTTGGTGACAGCCATTGCTAAATGATTAATATTGATTAATCGATCTTAATTAGATGATTTAATTTTGATGGAATTTCAAGTTATTGTTTGATCCTTTTTATACTTGGATTTTGAGTTCCTCCGCCTAGGGGTGAGCATAATCGGATATCCGATCGGAAATATGCAGTCGGATCGGATATCCGAAAACTGATAGATCTGATATCCGATATCCGATTCGATCCGACTCGGATATCCGATATCCGAATCGGATGTTTGAGATATCCGATATCCGATGCCCGATGCCTATGAGAAAAAGTTGAAAATTTTCAGTCGGATATTCGAAATATCCGATATCCGATATCCGAATTTAGTCAAAATAATTTATTTATAAAAATATAATTTTATTCTTATGAATAACGGATATCCGAAACTACTTATAATATGTGGATATCCGATATCCGACTATCCGAAATAATTTCGGATATCCGATATCTGACAATTGAAAAAATGTCGGATATTCGGATCTGCAAATATTGATATCCGAATTTGTATCCGATATCCGAATTTTCGAATCGGATATTTGATCCGAATTGTAACTTCGAATCGGATATCCTAAAAATCGAATCAAATATCATATACTTCCTCCGTTTTTTTAGTTGCACCATACATCCTACAGTTTTGACAGGGATTTAGTACGTACAGGGAGTAGCATATACTTCCTCCGTTTTTTTAGTTGCACCATTTCTATTTTGTACACTATTTATCATTTGATAGTGTTTTAAATAGTGCGGCTATTTAACGAGAAAAAAACATAGTCATGTGAGATCTTTTTAATTCGTCTCGTCGGATACTTTTATAATATCAAATTTATCATTCGAAACGTATTGAACTATGTAAAAAACTGTTTGGATGCAACTAACAAAAGAAAGTTCTTCCTCCGAATTTTATTAGATCTTATAAGGAGAAATGTCACTATCTATAGCAACTATTTAAAAACTACTGAAAGTATATTATTCTACGTTGCTTAAATTAGGGGACTATATGAGTACAGACTTCAATTAAGACACGTTATCAATTCCCAACTTTTAACCGTTCACCCCTACATTTTACATTTGATGGTTAGAAAGCTAAGGCTAGCTAATAACGCATATATACTACTCCGTTGTTTTTGAATTGCGTCAAACAAAAATTAATGTATTTTGTAATAAATGAAGAGAGAGAAAGAATTGTTTGGATGCAATTAAAAAAGAGTAAAAATGTGTGGATGAGATTAAAAGAAAGTGAGAGGCCATTGTCTAAGAATAGAAATGATGCAAATTAAATGGAACGAATCAAAATGGAAAATGATGCAAATTCAATGGAACGGAGGGAGTACTTTACAACTAAGGGGTGGTAATGACTATTCATCATACCCCATATTCCGCCCAGGACAAGGTCTAAATGAAATATTTTGACAAATAATTTATACTCGTACTCCAGTGGTAAGGACTCACTCGTATTAATTCATTGGTGAGGCTATTATGGGTATTATTAAATGTCGCCACCCTTTTCATTTTATCGCCACCCCTTATATATTGAAATTCCAAAATTGCCCCTGATTACTTTTCAAACCTTTAATCTCTAACATTTCTTTAAAAACTTTCTCCGAACACTCATTGAACTAAAACAAGCTAAAACTAAAAATTGAATTACAATGGCCAACGAAAATGAGCATCAATATGATTGCGGAATCGATATGATTGTGTTAAAATTTGAGACATATTCACTCTAATTGCTATAACTTTAAATAGAAAAATTGTATAATTATAATATTTGAGGCATTATAACCTAGACTTCAAGATCTTTCCAATGATATATTACATGCCCAATTCCGATAACCGAGCGAGAAATTACAATTGTTTGAAGTTTATTAGTGCTGAAATTTGATACATGTTCATTCTTTTGGTCATAACTTTTTATAGAAAAATCGTATTGTTGGAAAGCTCTTGAAGTCTAGTTTCTAATGCCGTAAACCTTGCACTAATACGATTTTTCTATAAAAAGTTATGGCCAAAAGAATGAACATGTATCAAATTTCAGCACAAATAAACTTCAAACAATCGTCATTTCTCGCTCGGTTATCGGAATTGGGCATATAATATATCATTGGAAAGATCTTGAAGTCTAGGTTCTAATGCTACAAATATTGTTGTAATGTGATTTTTGTATCAAAAGTTTCTGCCAAAGGAGTGATTATGTATCAAATTTCAATACAAAACGTGTGATCAAATTTATTTTTCGATTTTAAAAATTATTTTCTTTACTAAAATTTATATTTATATTTTAATTTATTTATTATTGAGAAATTTAGTTTAGAAATAATAATGGTTAATTTTTTAATTAAAATTGAATTTAAGGGCATTTTAGTAATTTTATTAAAGAAGGGGTGACGATTATATTAAAAAGGTGGCGACAAATAAAAATCGGGTTTAAATTGCATGTTATGTCTGGATTTCTTGTTGGATCTATCGACAATGACATTTGGAAATGTGATGAAATACTATCTTTGCTACTCTAGTTTATTTGTCTATTTCACCTTTTTTTTTACCTTTTTTCAAACAAGTTATGAGCCTGGATATTTTATTATACGCATTATAAAAAAATTGTAAAAATTATACTCCCTCTTATTCAGTCTAAATGTCCAATTTAATTTTTTACACTTGCCGATACAACATTTTTAACTTTTAATATCTCAAATTATTTTTAATTAAAAATTATAAAAAATTGATATTAATAATCCTTGTATTAAGACGAATCAAACAAGATCCCACATGACTATATTTTAACTTATAGATTAAGAATAAAATACAAATTAAGAGTGATGAGTGAATAGTGTAAAAAAAATGGAACATTTAGGCTGAATAGGAGGTAGTATATTAAAATTCATTGCATCAAAACACATTTAACAAGATCATTAAAATTCAATGAATATATTTTTTTCTTGAATATATACTTCAAAAATCAAATTTAAATTTCTTTCTCATAGAGTGGATAAATTTGAAGTGGACAAATAAAAAAACAAATTAAAGGGTGTATCATTTTTTTTTCTTTTTTTTTATTTTAGGTTGTATATATTATTTTTATGTAATCACTTACTATTTCTTTTAATTTTATTTATACATTTTAAGTCTTTTTTAATTACATTTATAACATTCATTTACACCCTTTGTTTTTTACCAAATAGAAGTATTCATATTTTCCTTAAAATTATCATATCTGTCTTTGCTAATACCGTTTTTTATGAAATAGAAAACATGTTCATCGATTAGTTGGGGCAAAGCGAGCTATCGAACAGGGTCCTAAATTTTTTAAGGCCAAAAAAACATTTTTTCATGTAAAAAATTGATATTAACTTGAATTAAATTTAGGTATAATTTACATTTTTTTGCTATATAATAAGAGTAATTAGTGCTTTTATAAAATAGTTAACATATCAACAATACAAAACAAAACGAGTATTGTATTATTATTATGCTTAAAATGGTTATTTTTTTCTTTCGCTCTAGGATCTAAATGTAAATTAAACAATTATGATACTATAGTATACTCTTTCAAGTTCCAACTACCCTAGTCTTGCCAATCATTCTACCGAATGACTTATTCTTTTTTTTTTGCTTTTTTTTGAATATGAATTACTTATTGTTAACATTTAATAGAAGTATGAAATAAAGTAATTAACAATAACGACTTCAAATTAGTTGTCTGAATAAAACCGAAAAATTAGAATACTTATTTTATTGAAAGTGAAATTGTTAATTTGTTTATAATACTCCCTCTCATTCACCACTAATATCTCATTTACTTTATGCACTATATCCAATGTACTTATTCAATCATTAATATCTCTAATTGTGCATATTAAATATTATAAAAAGTTGATAAAAATAATCTTTTTTTTTGAAACGTGATATAAATAATCCTTGCATTGAAACGAATAAAACAAGATCCGACATAATTATATTTTAACTTATAGATTAATAATAAAATACAATTAACAATAAGAAATGAATAATGTTCATAAAGCAAATAAAACGTTAATACTAATTATCCTCATAACTTTTTTGGCAAAACGTATCTTTGTGAACTAAAATGATAATTAGATTTTTTTTCTTTTCTTGTTAAATACCTTAACATGAAGCATTTAAGAGGATTTGAGAACTTGATTTTAATAATTAGGTCCACCATGATAAGATCCGAATTTTGATGGTTTTAGTCTCGGTCCCTAGTGAGAGTGTACTTGGTGTATATTTTGGGGATAATAATGACGAGGTCAGGATTTTGGGTTAGGAAAAGCTAAATCATCGACATACTAACAAATTATTATTTAAATCTATTATAATATAAATTTATTAGTCTATATTAAAAAAATTCTCCCTCCTTTCCTTTTTATTTGTCCACTTTACCTTTTACATGCATATTTTAGTAAATTCTAAGCCTTAATATTGATTATTTATATATTGAATTGGGTAAAACCAAAAATTCTAAAAGTTAATATTTTAAAGTATGCGATTAACGATTCAAATAAGATTTGACTTAACTGTACTTACACAATTTTTTTAAATAATAAAGAGCAGTTTTTATGATAAATTGTCTTCTAAAAAATAGAATAGCTACAAAACAAATGACTTAAGATGTTTATTGACTCATCAGGTAGATTTCGAGTTAATTGTTTTGCATTTATATTATTTGTTTACAAAATTGTAAATTATTTTTAACTCGGATTCATTCGAGTTAATTTGGTTACAATATCGGGTAATTTTAAGCAATTGGATCTATTTTGAATATCTGTAAGAAATGTAGTTGATATGCTAGTTTATTTTATGGAGTATGAGGCAAGTCTCACTCAAGAATTTATGTTTTTTTCTTTGAATATTATAACATGTGTGGCTTTATAATTTTGTAACAATTGAAGATTTTATGTTATAAGCAAGATTCATGATGTGTGCTCTTTTACAGACGAAGTTTGTAATTAGATGGATGAAATTGAAAAATGTTAAAGTATAAAGTTGAAATTTTACAAAAAAAGTAGTGGGTTCATTTTCAAAAATAAAAATGATGTCAAATGAAAGTAATCGTTAAAAATAAAAAGTAATGTTAAACAATAGGGACGTATTATATGACTCAAGATTGAGAATGATATTAGAGTTATAAATTTTGATTTTATAACCCTCAAAAATGCACTCTCTGTTTCTCGAAAAATGCTCCAGTGGCTATTAAGAAAGCCTTGTCTGACCTTTTGTCCATTCCTGTCTCTGATTGCCTTGGTCCTTACCTTGGATTTCCTCTACATGACAAAAGGCCTTCTCTCTCCACGCTGCATGAGATCACCCGAAAAATCTCTAGTAGGTTGGCATCTTGGAAATCCAAACTGCTATCTAAAGGGGGGCGGCTTGTCCTCATTAACTCTACTCTTAACTATATTCCTTCCTACTTCTCTTCCTGCATTAGGTTCCCCAAAGCCCTCAGTTCTAGAATTGATCAAATTATTCGTAACTTCTTCTGGGGATCCTCTGATGCTGCCACCAAAAAGCTCCACTTGGTTGCTTGGAAGTACATCACTGCTCCTAAGCACCTAGGAGGTCTAGGCATTAGGAAAAATGATCTGGCAAATCAAATTGCTCAGCTCAAACTTTGTTGGAAGCTCCACTCGGGGAACTCTTTAGCTTCTACCTTTCTTAAAGCCAAGTATCAAAAAAACGATTCTTCCTTTCTACCCTTTAACCGGGGTTCCCATATTTGGCAAAGTTTAGGTAAAGTTTGGGATCTTTTCCATCACGCTGCCACTTGGAGCATTAGTTCTTCCTCGGGTCTCTCTCTTTGGTTTGATAATTGGTCTCAAATTGGATCGCTAAGATCCATCCTTATTGGCCCTTTGCAACCACGTGACCTCACCCTTACTCTTGGAGACCTCTTAGAGGACAACCAATAGAACCTGTCTTGTATTTCCTACCCCCTCCCACCCTGGTTTATCTCTCATCTCTCTGCTATTCCTATCTCAAAATCAGGCTCTAATCTGATGGTCTGCAACCTCTCTAAAGGGATGTTTTTCAACTCCCACGAACTTTACACCCTTCTCCACCAATCCAAAACCTCCCCTTCTTCATCCTTTAGCTGGAACCTTATCTGGAACACTCAATGCCCCCCCAAAATCTCTATCTTTCTCTGGCAAATAGCGAGGGATGCTCTCCCCACTAGATGCACTCTCTACCACCGCTCTATCATCTCCTTCTCTGATTGCCCTTTTGCCCCTCTCCTGCTGAAACTGTTATTCACTGTCTTCGAGACTGCTATGTTGCTAAAGAATTTTGGCTTCTGTGCTACTCTACTCTTCCTGATAACTTTTTCACCCTTGAGCTTCCTGATTGGTTAGACTTAAACCTTAGGTCCTCCTCCAACTACAATTCTATTCCTTGGCCAACTTGGTTTAGTTTTGCTCTTTGGACCTTGTGGAAAAAACGTAATAACACCGTCTTTTCCAAACCCAATCCCCCTACAACCTTTTCCTTTAGGTATACCAATGCCTCAGTCTTAAACTTCTTCTTTTCCCAACCTCATCCTGGTCACAGGGCGACCAACCTTCAGGATTCCCCTGACCCTAACCCATCTCCGGGGTTGTTAATCCAAGTTGATGCTTCCTTCCTCCCAACCTCTAACCTGGGTACCATTGGAGTTGTGTGCTTTTCCCCTAATGGATCTTGGCACTCCTCCTTTGTCCTTTCTGTAAGGGCTCTTGATGCGAATATGGCAGAAATTCTTACTATTATTACCGAGTTTATGGTGGCTGACCTTCTTTCATGGACCGAGTTTACCATCATCTCAGACTTCAGAGTTGTCGTGGATAGTGTGCTAGGTTGTTCTCCTTTTACGGACAAATATTCTTTTCTTGGCTCCTTTTGTAGGGATCTCCCAAGCTGGAAGCAGAAGAAGGAAGTGTGCCACGTCCCCAGAAAGGAAGTTCATCTTGCGGATTGTCTCTCCCACCAGGCGAGGAATGAGATCCCCCAACAGCTTAAGCTCTTTAGGCTCACCGCCCCTCTGTCCTTTAGACATGATGCTATCTTGTTTGACTTCAGTCATCTTTCTCTTTATCATGATGTATCCTTAGACTCTTTATCTATTCCTGTTGTCCCTCCCCCTCCCCCTTGCATGGAGGACCACGAGCTTGGTTCCTTCTCTTATGATGTACCCTAACTTTCTTTTGCTTTATTTATAATATGTTGCTTTTTCTCTAAAAAAAAAAAATTTTTGATTTTATATTATGCTCAAGATTTTTAAGGAGGTCTAATCTTGTTGTATTCTTACGAAAGATATGTTTATAATACAATCTGTTATAACTTATAACGAAAAAGTTTTTCATATTTTGAAAATAAATACGTTATTTATATACTTTCTCCGTTCTGAAATACTCGCTACATTTCGATTTTCTGCACTATTCATCGTTCAAGCTTATTTTACATATTGTGACAAATGTGTAAGTAAAAATATAGTCCAGTGGAATCTTGTTTGAATCGTCTAATCACATACTTTCATAATATCAAATTTTTATAATTTATAGATAAGTGTAGTTTAAGATATTAATGATCAAAATTGTGTATTGAATTGTGTAAAAAAGTGAAATGAAACGGATGAAGTATTAGGATAAGTTTGATAATTCAAAAAAGGGCATTATTAAATATTTTATGAGCTTTTGAAAATGAGTCAAAGTGGGTTGTATTTAAACGGGCTTGACCTGGCCCAACTCGTTTAACATTTAACATGACCCGTCCCGACTTGGCCCATTTAAAATTTGACACATCTTCACTATATATAGAATAGACATATATATAGAAGTTAGAATTCATTTAAATCAACCCCCAAATTTAAATCAACCTGCCAACAATTATCCCTTACACATCAAGAAGATAAGTCTTTATTCATGGATTCGACATCAAAATTGAAGGATAAAAAAAAAGCAAAGAATCAAAAGTTAAGATTAAAAAACTCCCGGCAATGAGCTAGCAAGTTGGGACGCACATTCTTTTGTCTCGGTAAAAATAAAAATTAAGTTTTTAAGTTTTCACCAAAGAATGTCTCGGTAAAACTTAAAAACTTAATTTTTATTTTTACTGAGACAAAAGAATGTGCGTCCCAACTTGCTAGCTCATTGCCGGGAGCACGACCTTTGCATGGGGATATACAACAGACACAACGTGAGGTAAGTTTTTAAGTTTTCACCAAATCCTATTCTGTACTATCTGAAGTGACTTTGAGTCAAGATCTTTAACTGGTAAATTTTTATTTTTATACAAAATCAAGAATGTACATAATAAAAAAACAATTCACTTTAAACCACAAACCTAATCATGTTTCTTCTTCTTCTTCACTCTAAGTGAGTGCTCTCCACTCTTATGCTTTGCCAATTTGGCCATGCTGTTGAACCCTCTCCCGTAGGTAGGACATTCCCAATCTTTTTTAATTTTAACTTTTGATTCTTTGCTTTCTTTTTTTTTATCCTTCAATTTTGATGCCGAATCCATGAATAAAGACTTATCTTCTTGATGTGTAAGGGATAATTGTTGGCGGGTTGATTTAAATTTGGGGGGTTGATTTAAATGAATTCTAACTTCTATATATATGTCTATTCTATATATAGTGAAGATGTGTCAAATTTTAAATGGGCCAAGTCGGGACGGGTCATGTTAAATGTTAAACGAGTCGGGCCAGGTCAAGCCCGTTTAAATACAACCCACTTTGACTCATTTTTAAAAGTTCATAAAATATTTAATAATGCCCTTTTTTGAATTATCAAACTTATCCTAATACTTCATCCGTTTCATTTCACTTTTTTACGCAATTCAATACACAATTTTGATCATTAATATCTTAAACTACACTTATCTATAAATTATAAAAATTTGATATTATGAAAGTATGCGATTAGACGATTCAAACAAGATTCCACTGGACTATATTTTTACTTACACATTAGTCACAATATGTAAAATAAGCTTGAACGATGAATAGTGCAGAAAATCGAAATGTAGCAAGTATTTCAGAACGGAGGAAGTATATATAAATAACGTATTTATTTTCAAAATATGAAAAACTTTTTCGTTATAAGTTATAACAGATTGTATTATAAACATATCTTTCGTAAGAATACAACAAGATTAGACCTCCTTAAAAATCTTGAGCATAATATAAAATCAAAATTTATAACTCTAATATCATTCTCAATCTTGAGTCATATAATACGTCCCTATTGTTTAACATTACTTTTTATTTTTAACGATTACTTTCATTTGACATCATTTTTATTTTTGAAAATGAACCCACTATTTTTTTTTTAAATTTCAACTTTATACTTTAACATTTTTCAATTTCATCCATTTAATTACAAACTTCGTCTGTAAAAGAGCAGACATCATGAATCTTGCTTATAACATAAAATCTTCAATTGTTACAAAATTATAAAGCCACACATGTTATAATATTCAAAGAAAAAAACATAAATTCTTCAGTGAGACTTGCCTCATACTCCATAAAATAAACTAGCATATCAACTACATTTCTTACAGATATTCAAAATAGATCCAATTGCTTAAAATTACCCAATATTGTAACCAAATTAAGTCGAATGAATCCGAGTTAAAAACAATTTACAATTTTGTAAACAAATAATATAAATGCAAAACAATTAACTTGAAATCTACCTGATAAGTCAATAAACATCTTAAGTCATTTGTTTTGTAGCTACTCTATTTTTTAGAAGACAATTTATCATAAAAACTGCTCTTTATTATTTAAAAAATTGTGTAAGTACAGTTAAGTCAAATCTTATTTGAAACGTTAATCGCATACTTTAAAATATTAACTTTTAGAATTTTTGGTTTTACCCAATTCAATATATAAATAATCAATATTAAGGCTTAGAATTTACTAAAATATGCATGCAAAAGGTAAAGTGGACAAATAAAAAGAAAAGGAGGGAGAATTTTTTTAATATAGACTAATAAATTTATATTGTAATGATATTACTCTGTATCTTTCAAAATTTCACATTAATCCATTTAAATGTGTATTTATATTTTGTTATTTTAATTTAATAGTGTTTTTTTTAGACTTAGTAGACAAGTATATTGAGTCAAAAACACTGAGTTTTTTTTAAAAAATGGGTAATTATAGGAACCTTCAACTCTGATTATAATATAAATTTTATTGTGGTACGGTTCAAGTTCATTTCAGTCGATATAATTTAAAATTTTCATAATTTAATTAGATTTAAATAATAATTTGTTAGTATGTCGATGATTTAGCTTTCCCTAACCCAAAATCCTGACCTCGTCATTATTATCCCCAAAATATACACCAAGTACACTCTCACTAGGGACCGAGACTAAAACCATCAAAATTCGGATCTTATCATGGTGGACCTAATTATTAAAATCAAGTTCTCAAATCCTCTTAAATGCTTCATGTTAAGGTATTTAACAAGAAAAGAAAAAAAATCTAATTATCATTTTAGTTCACAAAGATACGTTTTGCCAAAAAAGTTACGAGGATAATTAGTATTAACGTTTTATTTGCTTTATGAACATTATTCATTTCTTATTGTTAATTGTATTTTATTATTAATCTATAAGTTAAAATATAGTTATGTCGGATCTTGTTTTATTCGTTTCAATGCAAGGATTATTTATATCACGTTTCAAAAAAAAAATTATTTTTATCAACTTTTTATAATATTTAATATGCACAATTAGAGATATTAATGATTGAATAAGTACATTGGATATAGTGCATAAAGTAAATGAGATATTAGTGGTGAATGAGAGGGAGTATTATAAACAAATTAACAATTTCACTTTCAATAAAATTTGATATTATAAAAGTATCCGACGAGACGAATAAAAAAGATCTCACATGACTATGTTTTTTCCTCGTTAAATAGCCGCACTATTTAAAACACTATCAAATGATAAATAGTGTACAAAATAGATTAGTTTTTAGATTAGTTAAATAAAATTAGAATTTACTATGATAAATTAATTAAATTAAATTGTTTTAAGTGAAAAAGGCCAACAAATACTCGTAGTCATAGGCCATTTGATCACTATCATATAAAAAAAGTGTTATTTACGAATTTAAATTATTACAAGCTATTTTTATGATAATAATAAAAATAACAAGTTACAAAAAGGATATCTTTGAAAAAAAAAATTAAATAAATTTCAAGTTATTTATATTAAGTGTTTTCTTAGATACATGAGATTTTATACCAAAAAGTAACTTTTGGGATATTAAATAGTTAGTTAGTACAAAATACATTTTTAGTTGACTATTTGACTAAGATTTATTTGAAATGATGTAGAAGTATTTTTTTTATATATAAATTTGCCCCTTTTAAAATTTTGTGTGAACTTTCGATTTTTGTGAAAATATTAAAAGAATAAATTTTTCGACTTGTTTTATAACAAAAGTTTTGGATTTGCGTGAATATATAAGTTTTACTTTTTTTTTATTATTAGAAGTATTTTTTTCTTGTGAGCTTATAAAAGGTTAGTTGTTTTTTTTTTACAAGAAACATTAATTTCGTAAAATGATAATTTGTATTTATTTTATAAATGTAATATTGATTTTTGTGAACTTAATAAGTCTTACTTATTTTTCAACATGGAATATTGATTTTTGGTGAATTCTTTGAATTTTGAAAACTTATCCATGGAATATAGTTTGACTCGATTTATAATTAAATTATTTGTTTTTTTAAAGAATTAAAATATTGATTTGTTTTAAAGTTCAAAATGTTGATTATTGAAACTTATTTCAAGAAAAATAAAAATTAGTAGCTACTTGTGAAAATGTTAATCTAAAGACTATTTATAGAATATAAGTAGAATATTATTAAATAAGGAAGTTAACATCTAAGTTGGTCAAAGTCAAAGTCAACTTGTACTAGTAAAAATGTGATGTGCTTGTGTGAATTATCTGTGTATTGATTATCATGACCCTGATAGTAAGGAAATGTCGAACCATGGACCGGCATGTAAAATCCTGTGTATCTGTGTATTGATTGAATGACCCCCCGTTCCTTTTTGTTTTTCCAACTTATTAAAACGGGTAGTTCCATAAGTTTTTCCACTTTAGAATACTTTCCATTTTTGGAAAGTTTTCATCCCACTTTTACCCCTTAAAACCCCACTTTTCTTACTTCACACTACTATTTAATTATTTTCTCTCTCATACTTTCAATACAATAATTACACTACACTATTATTTAATTATTTTTTCTTTTATACTTTCAATACAATCATTATATTACCCTATTATTTAATTATTTTTTCTCTTATACTTCCAAATTTCCAATACAATCATTACTTCTCACTATTATATAATTAAAATAATACCCACTACCACCAAAGATTCCATTTTTCTTAATCTTGGTGAAAAACTCAAATAGGAACATCAAAAAGGAACGGAGGGAGTATTAAATAAGGAAGTTAACATCTAAGTTGGTCAAAGTCAAAGTCAACTTGTAGTGGTAAAAATGTGATGTGCTTGTGTGAATTATCTGTGTATTGATTGAATGACTCTGATAGTAAGAAAATGTCGAACCATGGACCGGCATGTAAAATCATGGCGCCCGTGTTGGCCGGCACGTAAAATGCGGTGTTAGACAGAGGGTTAGCTACCTATCCTGTAGAAGCTCGAGCATAAACATTGGCGGGGTGACGACCCCCACCACAGTTAGATATAGGGCTTTGGCCCTAATCTAGCCAGACCCTTACATATATCAGGTGTCATATTGTTGTGCTTGTTGATCAGTGATAAACTTGATTACTATTGATGCTATGAGGCATGGTACGGTTATGAGTATTAATCAACTGAACTTGCTTAAGTATTAAGATTACCGAATTGTATAAGTGGCAGTAACGTACTTCTGCCAAAGTTGAGATTGGTATCTTAATGACTTAAAAGTATAGAACCGTAAAAGAATATGGTAAAAGTATACAGTGGTGTCAATTAATGATAAGTTCGTACTCTAATTATTATTTAGTAAATGTAGTGTATTATTCCATATTTTGAGCTGGATAGGGAGTTATGCTCGGTGTTAAGCGCTGACCGGTTCAACCGGCTGTCATCCGTGTTATAGATGGCAGTATTTTGCAGGAATTAGTTCAGGTTCCGATCCAGGCCGCAGCTACAATTTATTTATGCTATCGAGGACTTAGCTGTAAATTTTTTTTATATATATTTTATATTTGATGATTTTGACGTATTTAATATTAACTATGTGTATTTTTTTTGAAACGAACGATATGTATTTTTACTTTCCTACTTTTATGTAATATTTATCATTTCTAATAAACATTTTTATTAAATTTAAAGGTTTTTAGCAAATCGGCATTTTCACACTTCCGCATTATTTTGCAAAATTAAATTTTCATTAATATTAATTACCTATCGAATTTATCGGCCCTGTTACAGTGAGTCACATAAATAGGCGTACAACAACCTTAAAGTTTCGAAATTAACATTTGCTAACATTTTGTTAACGTTTTATGTGGAAAAAGGTCATGGTGAAACAATTTGGTAAACCTCATGGTTACCACGTGGATTTTTTAAAAGTTTTGGTTACCACGTGGAAAATCCAAAACCTCAGGGTTACCACGTGGAATTTCCCTTAATTTAATCAATTAAAACACTCCAACTATTACCTTTTTAATGGACCTCACACCACCCTTAATAATCGTGCCCAAGCAAATGGGACAACTAAATTGATTCGGAGGGAATATAAAATATATTTTAGAGCTTTAATTATCTATTTAAATTTTTAATTAAATTGTTTAGTTGACATAAAATCAAAGTTACTTTAATAGTAAGTCACAAGTTAAATTTATCATTTTTTATTATTTTAAGTAAAATATTTAATTATTTGTGTGATAGTTGTTCATATACTCCTATTTTGAGTTATATATAAGTTGGTTGGTTGTATAATTCATTTAGATATTTGTTGGAAAATTCTCGCACATTTGGTTATAGAAATTAAAAGTGATAAGCATTTTGAATACTTTATATAGAATGACATGTTTATTCATGGTGTGCAATTCAATAAGATTTATGCAGAAAATACGTCATCTTCTTATATTTTATATCCAACTTTAACGCTCATACTTTATTATTGTTAGATGCTTTTAATTTGTTTAATTTCCATCCAAAATCATTTTTGGCCTCCAATGCGTTGGTCAGATTATTTATATTTAAAGTTATATAAAATAAAAAATTATAAAAATTTAATATTATAAAAATATGGTATAAGACAAATAAAATAAAATTTCACATGGGCTATATTTTTTTCTCATATAATAACTACAATATGTAAAATTTGATATAATATTACAATGAACTACTTATAAAAGGAAGTATATGATATCTAATACTACTTTCTTCTTTCCATAATATTTGTTACTGAGTGTGACATGTGCTGTGGGAAAATATTAGAGGTGTTCATGGGCGGGCTTGGGCGGGTAGCAGACCGGGTATTACCTAAAAAATCTACCCGCGGGCTCAAATATTCAAAACCCCGCCCATTTTTAAAGCGGACGGGACCCGCGGGTATGCGTGTATTTATTATATAAAAATTAAAATTATAATACAAATCATAAAATTAAGTTTAATAACAATTAAAATACAATAGATTGTTCGAAATACTCAAACTACATAAAAAGAAGTCTCAAAATACTCAAATTACATGAATATAAACATTATGTTGGATAATCCAATAAAAACATTCCATCATCGATTTATTTTACTACGGAGTACGAAGTCGAGACATATACCTCTCCAAACATAATAAATTAAAAAAATATTAAAATGAGTATGGACTATAATTACTAAAGTCGGGTATATATGTAGTAGATTAGTGGGGTACTAGACACTAGACTACTAGTTTCATAACAATAGAATTAATTATATAATAATTAATATATTAAGCTTAGCGGGCGGGCGGGTATACCCGCGGGTATGGTTTTGGCGTCGCTATCCGCCCATTTATGTTGGTGGGCGGGTATTACCTGCCCAAACTTAAAAGTTTTTTTGAAAAACATTGTCCGTGCCCGCCCGTTTTTTTAGCCGGGTGGGTCGAGACTGGCAGGTAGCCCGCCCATAAATAGCTCTAGAAAATATCACTATCAATAGCATATAATGAAACTAAGGAAGTGTGTTGTGAACTATATAAAAGGAAGTATATGTGATATCTAATACTTTCTTCTTTCCATAATGCTTGTTACTGAATGTGACATATTGTGTGGGAAAATGTCACTATCAATAACAAGTATTATGAAACGAAGGAAGGATGTTGGTGAAAATTTTCTCTATCAAAAATGGTTTAAAAATTACCTTATCATTGAAGATTTTCCACCATCTTTTTTATAGTACTCCTATTATTTTTTGTTTATATCTTCTACCCTAGTGCAAATTCTTTTTAACAAATAGTACCACTAATCATGAATGCCAAGATCACTACTCATCTTCCCATCTTGCTATGTCTTCTCTTAACTACACTCATTCAACAATCCTGAGTCAACTCAGTTCCAACTCGGCCCTTATTTGCCTGTGACCCTTCAAACCCATCAACAAAATCCTATCTTTTTTGCAGTACAAAATTGCCTATAAACCAACGAGTTAAGGACCTAGTGAGTCGACTCAGTTTAGAAGAAAAGATATCTCAACTCATCAACTAATAGACGAGATTTCGGCAGAATTTTATACGTAAAATAAATAACTATTTTACTCTTATTTGCTAAAATTTTAAATACGACATACCACAAAAAGAAATGGAACAAATTAAATCAACTGACCTTATTAAAAAAATGAGATAAAATAAATAAATAAGACAAAATTACTAAAATGAGGGAGTATTTATCATCAAAAGAATTCAGTATTAATTTTACACTTTTACTCTTACCAATAGAAAAATCTACGTTAAATACTTTTTTGAAAAAACGCCTAGGGCACGTGACCCCGGGTGCTCCAATATGGCTCCGCCACTGCCTGTCCCATTAAACACCTCTAATTATGATCATCATGATTCATAATAGGGTTTGAACCGCCAAAATTTAACCAGTTGTCATTCGATCCTTTTTAAGTATAGTTGGCCTTATTGATTGAACTAAAAAACTAGTTTTACCATATCTAAAAAAAAAAAAAAAAACTAGTTTTACCATATCCGACGGCCAAGTTTTCAATACAATAGGGTTACAAAATCCAACGGCCGCCACACTTCTAATGCTCCCACAAACTATACATACAACATAATAAACAACAACTCTCCTATGCGGCCGTCGCTTATATGCAACCTATTTGTAAAAGACCAGTTCACTTATGAATTTAATTCTATACTTCAAAACTGTTTAGTATGTCTAATTTATAACTTAAAAAGGCTTCTTCAAGGTATAAAAGCACTATTCTAAGTATTAGAACTTCAATTTCAAAATTTATATACATGGTTTTATAAATGTTTGGTATAACTACTCTAAATACCTATAGTATTTAATTTTTGTTGGAAATAGTTTCATATGTAAAGCTTTGAGTTCTAATTTTTTTTTTTTCAATCAAACGGATTACTTTGTGTCAAAAGAAGATATTAACAAACCTTTATAAATGTTTAGTATGACTACTTTAGTACTTAAAAAATCTTCTCAAAAATATAAAAGCCCTATTTCAAGTATTAAAATTCCAATTCCAAAACTTATATACATATCTTTATAGATATTTAGCATGATTATTCAAGAACATTGAAGCCCTTCTTAAATGCTAAAAGTTACATTCCAAGTATTAATATCTCAAATTCAAACTTAAAGAAAAGAGTGAACTGTAAAAAAAAAAAGAAAGAAGAGTGATGAAATTATAAAATAAAATAGAAAATAACTAGAAATAAAAACTTAGTTCATAATGCATACAATTATATGATAAACGTTGGTGAACTCGACTATGGTGTAGATGACGACAGAAACCGCAAATGATAGTATAAGACAATGGAAGAAGGAAGAGGAAGAATCAATTACAGAGAGGAGACAATGGTAATAAATTGATAGTAATTGTTGTAGTTGGTTTAGATAATGCTATTGGGCTGATTTAGATAAAAGCCCAAAAAATGAAGGCCGCACATATGCAGCAGATGCACACAAGTTTTTGTGATTCTTTAATCTTCTATGTTGAGATACTAAGTTAAAAATTTAGTACCTCCTATTCAGCCTAAATGTCTCATTTAATTTTTTGATACTATTTGCTCATCACTTTTAATTTGGATTTTACTTTTAATTTATAAGTTAAAATATAGTCATGTGGGATCTTGTTTGATTTGTCTTAATACAAGGATTATTACTATCAAATTTTTATAATTTTTAATTAAAAATAATTTGAGATACTAAGGGTTAAAATATTGTCTCAACAAGTGTGAAAAAACTAAATAAGACATTTAGGTTGAATAGAAGGGAGTATTTCTTAGAGCAAAGAAAATTTGATTTTGATACTTGCATGTTTGTGGAATTAAGCTGGCCACCTAAAACACATTTATTTTGAAGATTGTACGTCCATGATATAGCACATCCTCTCGAACTCCGTAGTAATCTCACCATTTTTAATTACTTTCATAATTTACATGTTTATATTAATTTAATGGAACAATTATTTATTTTCTTTTCAAAAAAAAATGGAAATATTATTTAGTATAATCCAACATTTTCATGATTTATCTATAATAATCTCACGTATTGATTAACCATGAATAATCTCAACTTTAAAGAGTATTTGCCTAAAGTAAACTTAGGTCACCCGTTGATAGTAAGTTTTTTTTGTTTTGTAAATTTTCAAATTTTTTCTCTAATTTAAAATTAATTTAAAATTTTATTGTGTGAATTACCTACTATAGCAGGTCAATGGGTTACCTACGTTTTTTCTAGGCAAATATCCTCTAAAGTTGGGATTATTCATAGTTAATCAATAAGTGAGATTATTGTAGAAAAACCATAAAAAAATAGATATTCTAGATAATTTTTCATAATTGAATTAGGTAGAATTTTTTCTAGGTAAAATCCTATATATGAGTATCAAATTCTCAATAACCCTTCCCTAACCTACCCGGCGCGCCCTGTATTCCAAAACAAAATATTAATCACAAATTCTTACTTGAGACAGTCTTTTGTAAAGAGTCTTAAAAGTCCAATTCAATTCTAAATATATATTATTATAATTCTAAATATAGATTTGGACTAGACTTTTAAAAGTCGTCTTTACTAAAGACGGTCTCAAGTAAGAATTTGTGATATTAAAAAACTTATAGAGAGAGAAACAGAGATTCTTGGTGAGAAAAATTATTGAATTAATTTATTGAGAGAGCAATGTACAAGAACATTCTTATCAAAATTCGATGTTGATGTACGATCACATAATTCTACAATCCAAATACAGGTGAGTAATCCAAATTGCAAGTAAGATCGTATCGCTGGTACTTGGTAGGATCTTACGGGTTACGATCCTATTTAGAATATAACTTTGTGAGTTTAGGCACCGACATATCAAAGTGTCTTCGAGGGTAAACTAATGGAAGATCAGGATTTATCTTTTATTACATTGTAATCATTCTATAATCGTCAATCTAATAGTATATTTTCTCTTGGGTCATTTTATCACTTCAATCTCTATTTTTCTGTTTTAGTCCAGATTATCAGTTCATAACAGGTGCCTACTCCAAGTATGTCCTAGCCATTGTTGAATGGCTACAAGACACGCTTTGCTATATTGAGAGTAGGAGGTTGATCGATTCAGATGCTGCATTGCATAAGGGGCTTGTTGTTTCAATTTTCATACCGATCTCTTGTAATCGTGTTCTTGTTTTAAGACGATCATGTAGAGCTAGCCAAGTTATTATGCTGTTTCATTTATTTAATTTTTTAAAAAAAGTAAAATTAATTTGGTTGTCGGATGCTTTGTACTTGGATTCTTCCTTTTCTTGGTCTAGTGTTCGATTCCTTTCAAAAAAAAAAAATAGAGGAAACTAAAGAAAAGCCAAGTAAAGGCTCATGGAAGATTTTTTACCCATATATTTTAAAATAGTCTAATTAAAATTTAAAGGATTTTGGCTGAAATGTATCATATGATTGTGGGCTTAAATGCTATATTATTGAAATATATATAACCTTTATTATGGTCCTTAGTTATACTATTCTTTTAGAGAAAATTAAAAGTGAGAACATTAATTAAGGATTGTCATATAACAGATACAATCACTTTTGTTCTCCAAATTTCTCTATTGCTATTAAATCAGGTTACTTTTGATTTTATTCTTTTTATTTATCATATTGATGTTATAGTAATAAAGTTCACTTTTTTTACCTACGTAATTATGTTGCTTCTAGTAGAATTAGTAGTGGAAATTAATGGTATCAACCGTTACTACAAAAAAATGGCATATGCCCACACTTATTTACCCACCCTTAATTAAGTGTGGAGAGGTATTTGCATTTCGCCACGCTTAACAAGTATGAAAATATTACCCTCACTTTTAAGTGTGGGGAAAAGCATATATATTAATTTTGGGTTAAAATTACCCACGCTTATAAGCGTGCCTAGAAACACACATGACCACGCATAAGCGTGGGTAGTAGATTAATTAAATTAAAATAATTAAAATGAAAAAGACTCGCGATTCAATTGACTATTCCTCTTCCAATATCTCTGATATTAAAACATACTCCCTTCGTTCTTTTTTGTTCTTCCTATTTACTTTTTCACAGTTTTCAAAGCAACTTTCAAGCCTAAATATCTCTAAATATGCATTATAAAATATTATAAAAAATATATGATAAAAAAGTGTACCTTAAAACAAATCTAAGGGGATCTCAAATGTATATATTTTATCATCTATAAATATCTTAAAAATTTTAATCAAATTTCTCTCTCCAAACTAGAATATTCTAAACGGAAATGAACAAAAAAAACCGGAGAGAATACTATATATACTTCTTACCTTCTTCTTCAACACTGTGAATCACCCAAAACCATTCCAATCCTTATACCGGCGGTTCTCATTGCGAAATTCTTCAATCTTCCTCCCTAAACTTTCAAGAATTGCAGGTAATTCATTTTTTTATGTTCAGTTTCTATGTTATTTCGGTTTCTTCCTTCTTCTTAATTATACTTGATTTTGATTTATATATGTTTTAGGCTAATACAAAATTTTAGTTTCTTTGATTTATGTATGTTTTAAACTTACTAAATAAAGTTTTTTCAGTTTCTATGATTTTAATGTTTTTTATTTTTGGTTTCTATGAATTTCATTATTTCACATTCTTGATTTTGGTTTCCAGTTATGCTAAAACCTAGATGTGTTATTCATTGTCTTTGATTGTTTATTTTCTTTTTCTTTGATTTTTTGGTTCTTTGCTTTTCTTTTGATAGTGATTTTGTTTTTTTTTTTAATTTTGAATTAAAACCATTTTTGTTTCTAGTTAATTAGCTGGTAAGACTTTATGTTTTACTCTTTGTTCATATATGATGATTTTGGTTTCTAATAATTGACTTTATTTTAATATTACTTTATTGGTTTATAAATTGAACTTATAACATTGTCTTGTTCTTTATTTTCCTGATGCTCTTTGAGTCCCTGTAACATGTACAAAATGTTTACTTCTGTTAATTTGTTCTTGTAATAAATGTTTTATATTATTTTGGCACATGTTTTCACTTTAAGCCGAATTTATTTTAATTTCAGTGTTTTTATGTTCAGTTAGGGGATTAGTTTCCAATTTCGTTAGTTGCTTGATTTTTCATCCGCTTTTAGTGGATTTTTTAATTATTTTTTAATTGCCTTTGTATTATAAAAACATTATACATTTTATTATTTGTTTTAGCATTTTAAATTAATTAATTTGCAAAATAAATTATATCTTATTTATATTTGGTTTGATTAAATTTATGTTGGATCATAGTCTAATTTATAATTTGTCTGGTTTTCAATCATTCTAATAATGGTTTATGTTGGATCATAGTCTAATTTTTGGAACATATGCGTCAATTGTATTTATGCCTAACTTATAATGCAAATTAAGTGAGACGTACTAAAATGAAAATAATGCAAATTCAATACGACAGAGGGAGTATTATTTTATATATCAAAACTAGTACATTAGACCTAATTATTTTGTTTTTGTTAAAAATTTATTCAATTTTATAATTTAAATTAAATTTTACGGATGGATACAACTACAAGAAAAAGAACAAGAAAAAGAGCAAGAAAGAGAATCCGGAAAATTCTTGGGAATGCCAAGAATGCGGCAAAAGATTGGCTACAATGTCGCAGCTGTCCCGTCATAAAAATGTAAAACATAGGATAGCTATATCTAAAATAAAAAAATAATATAAATGTCATTTTTTTTGATCAAAATGTAAATATTACCCATATTCTAACAAAGACCCATATTTTTTCAGTCTCTCATGCATGAATGAGTATAGCAATGAATTCCGGGAAGTGATGCCACCAATACTCACATAGTTTGTCACTCTCGTTCACTGTTATCTTTTTTGCATTTTCTAACAAAGACCCTTTGAATTAAAAGTTTAAACTAATAATTATAATTACAACTGACAAAGTTAGTTTAATTGGGTCACTTTTGAATCTAAGTTAGATACTATCATGTGGAGTGGGGAGTAATTCAATTTTTTTGCCAAAAATAAGTTTTAATAATATAACTTTAACTTACATAACCAATCAAAATAGTATATGAATTTAAAATTCTCAAGCATACGATAGCACAAAATTTTACTAAAATATCCTATACAATTAAAAAAGTCTAAGTTCAAAAATCTAAAATACTAATTATTGCTTAAAAATATTAATGATATAGTTTGCCTTTAAAAAGCAATAATGATAAGTACTACGTTTTTGTAGTTTTGGAAAATTGACAATCTTTTGATAGTATTAACACGTTGAGATTAGTTATTCTCACATCAAACACAAATTCTTACTTGAGACCGTCTTTTATAAAGACGGCTCTTAAAAGCCCAATCTAATACTAAATATATATTGTGACAATTCTAAATTTAGATTTAAGCTGGACTTTTAACAGTCATCTTTACAAAAGACGATCTCTCAAGAGAGCACCTCACATCAAATTGTCACAATAATAATAGGAAATAATAAATTGATTCCAACACAAAAAACTAAATTCCCTAAATAATAGGAAATATTGACCTAAAAAATAGGAAACCAATCAAAATTAATACTCCACTAAACGTGGGAACTTGACAACAAAACCCAGCTAAATTCCCTTAAAAAATGATAAGATAACTGAATGCTGGGATACTGGAATGTATGCACGCGGCGTAAGTACTGGTTTATTTTCGCTAACTATTTTTATTTTTTTATTTTTTTATATTTTTTCGAAAAAAAATAATAAAAATAAAAAAAATAACTGAATCATGGCCACCGATCCATTACAGCAGGTTAGGGTTATAATTCCAAAATCTAATTTCAAAACCAAGATCTTAATAAAATCTTATTTTTAAAACCAGATACCATATAAGTGCCGCGGAAACTCATGAAATCAAGATGCAATAATCAACCGAATTAAAGGAAAAAGGATAAATGAATTCTAAAACATCAAGGTCAACATGATAATAGCAATACCCAGATAAAAAAATCCAACATTTAGAAGCCACTGATATTACTTGATGGGACAAATAAATGGTGAATATCATTACTAACAAACAGGATCAATTATGTTGAATTAGAATAATAAACTGAAAAGACAAATTTGAAGAATACCTGGTTCCATAGAACGGTAGATAATCTTGATAATGAGAGTGTATGGATCTTCTAGATTAACACGTATTCCCTAAAGTGACAACCCTTATGTTATCACTCTGAATTCTCTCTGATAATGGAAAAGGAATATGTATACTATGACCATAACTGATATATATATATATATATATATATATATATATATATATATATAATATATATATATATATATATATATATATATATATATATATATATATATATATATATATATAATAACTTGTGACTAGTATTCAGGCCATTATAGAACTCAGTCATAAAATGAGTCCCTACACATTTAAGGCCCACAACCTATTGATACATATAAGCCCAACCTCTTCAACTTTAATTAGATCACTTTAAATAGGGCGTAAAGACAGTCTTAATTAATTATAATGACATATAAATATATAAATATTTACATATAAGCCCAACGTTACACTTTAGTCCAACGAGCTCTTGTTTGGCCTTTGCATCACGGAAGATAGCCTTGACAGTGTTGACAGTTCGTTCGAGAATCGAGATAATCGAGTTGGGATGTGTAGCCAAACATCGATGAAAACTCTATTGGGTTATTCCCTCCCACTTGAAGGAAGAGTCCAATTAATATTTTAAGTATGGGCTTTAAAATATTATGGGCTTATTGGACTTTAATAATAATAATAATAATAATAAAAAGAAAAAAATTAGGAGACTATAAAAGCCTAAAAATTAGGCAGCAGCTTTATATAATTAGGGAATTGGAATCAAGAATTGGGATTTGAGAATTACACACGCACACAAACAGAAACCGCACGGCAGAGAGAGAAAGTATCGCGTGAATATTTTCGGCGATCCGATCGAAGGCCATTCGTGCTCCGTTTTTTCATCAAATTTTAACACGGTGTTCCTGCCTATCCAATCTACATATTCAACAGTTGAATTGTCGTTTTGTACACTGTAAGTAGGTAATTTGTTTTGCCCTAATTTTACTCTAATTGTTATTTTACCACTTTTGAGTAATATTTTAGGGTTATTTGGTGTTTGTATTACCTTTAGTATTGTCTAGAGAGGATTTTGGGTGTACCCATTAATTTTATTGGTGATTAGTGGAAGAGTGTGGTACCACTTACGGTCCCGTGGTTTTTTCCCGCATTGGATTTTCCACGTAAATATCGTGTGTGCTTTACTTTCCGTATTTTTTACTTTATTGTGCTTGATTGTGGGATTATTATTGTTTGTTTAATTGGGTTGGTTATTTTTCTCATCTAACAAGACAAAGGGAGAAGGTGTGTAATATATCGACACTTTTCTCAACAAACTCCTTTAGCTCCGAACATTGCGACGCTGCAAGGAGTGTTTGTGTAACAGACATGAGTGTTCCGATGACCTCCATAATCAGGCTTAATTGAGTGATTGTAGAAGAGAAGAGAATAAGGATATATGCAAGAAAGTAGGCTGTAATAACACTTAGTAATGGGATTGTATCCATAACTCTAATTATGCATCATTGGCAGGGCCGGCTCTAAGGGTGGGCAAGAGGGGCCGTTGCTCAAGACCCCTTGTCAAAATTAATGGTTGTAGAAGGTCCATATAGTTAGGGGTGTTTATTAGCGGGTACCCGAAGCCGGGTACCCGAAAAACCTGATACCCGGTTAGTCGGGTATCTTTTATGATGGCCCGTGTCCCGACCCAATTAATGCGGGTACCCGGATTTCGGATATCCGGATAAATCGGGTCGGGACGCTGGGTACCCATTTATAATTATTTTGATTTTTTTTAATAATTTTGTGGCATAATTTTTGTGTCTCGGCGGCAGAATTGTTTTTAATACAGCAAAAAAAAACATTTTGTATAAGTATTTGGGTGTTATATTAGTATGTTACCGTTAAGTGTATTTGATCTTACTGTTATTTGGGTGGTATAAGCTTCTGTTAATGGCAATAATACAATATTTTCATATTATATTTATTTATTGTTTAGCTAATTAGGACCTAGTAATTAGCAATAAGTAGTATAATAAGTATGAAAGATGACTTACAATAATTTTTTTTTTTATAAATGTGATGTATAAAATATTAATTTATTTATAAAGATGACTTTTGTAAGAATTTTGTAAAAAAATTCAATATATACTAACACTACTACACTAGTATGCATCGTTACAAATTTGTGCAATGCAAATATATATTTAGTTAGTAATTAGCAAGAAGCTAGCATTAGAATTTTAGAAATAAATTTTTTATTTAATATAACGGGTCGACGGGTACCCGGAACAATATACTTTGCGGTCCATGACCCGACCCGTATTGTTTTATTTTTTTGAAAATTGACCCGTCATTTAACATACAGGTCATCGGGTCGGCGGGTCGGATCAAGCGGGTTGGGTTTTTTTGAACACCCCTACATATAGTCATATATATATATATATATATATATATATATATATATATATATATATATATATATATATATATATATATATATATATATATCAAAAAAATTTAAATTAAAATATTACAAATTGCAAAGAAAAAGGGCCCCAATTTGTTATTTTGCCTAGGACCCCAATATATCAAGGGTCGGCCCTGATCATTGGAGTATGTGATGTAGTCAAAAGTTGTTTTGTGCTATTCATATAGTTTTATTTAAAAAACAAAAAAATTTAAATTAAATAATTAAAAAAAAAATTTAAAAATTAAAAATTTTAAAAAAGTTTAAAATTTAAAAATTTAAATTTAAAATTGCAAATTTTAGAAATTAAAAAATTTAAATAAAAATTTTTAATTTTAATTAAAAATTAATATGGACTAAGTTTACCTTAGACTTTTTCTAGGTTATGAGCCCTAAGTCTAAGTGCTATGTTATTGTTATATTGTTATATATATATATATTATATATATATATATATATATTATATTATATATATTATATATATATATATATATATATATATATATATATATATAATATATTATATAATATATATATATATACTTATATACTCATATATTATATATATTATATATAATATAATATTATATAATACTATATTATATATATATTATATATATAATATATATATATATATTATATATATATATATATATTATATTATATATATATATATATATATATATATATAAAATATATATATGGTTATAAATTTATTTTTTTTTTTTTTAATCTTCCGGTGCTATTGAATCAGGTAACATTTGATTTTATTCTTTTTATTTATCATATTGATTCTTATTTGTTAGTAATGGTTTTCCCAAATTTTTTTCGTGGAATGATAAAGTTCACTTTCTTTTACATACTAATTATGTTGCTTATAGTGGAATTAATTTTGTAAATTAATGGTATCAACAGTCATGGGAATGTATTATTTATGGGCTTTGCTGGTTGCTTGATTTTTCATCCGCTTTTAGTGGATTTTTGTTTATTATTTGTATAATTACCCATGTGTATTACAAAAAATTTATACATTTATTATTTATCATAGCATTTTAAATTAATTAATAATTTGCAAAATAAATTATATCTTTTTTATATTAGGTTTGATTATTCCTAACCTAAAGATGATAGCAAGATATGTCTCGTTTTCAATCATATGTTAATGATTTATGTTGGATCATAGTCTAATTTTGGGAATATATGTGTTATTATAATTTATTAAAATTAAAATTGTTTTTTATGTCTAACTTAGAGTAGTTAAATTAAATTTAAATGATTTGGGCTTAAATGTATTAATAAGCTGTGGGCTTAAATCAGTGATATCTTATTATTATATGGAGTCGTTATAGTTTTTAGGTTATACTATTTTCATTCCCATTGTAAGAGATAATTAAAAGTGAGAATATTAAATGATGTCACTACAGAAAATACATATCAATCTAAAAGATTTAACAAGTCTCGTCGTCCTACTTTTTAAGCTGCTTTTGCATTAGAAAACTTTTGATTTTGTTCTTTTGAATCAACATAATAAATCATAATTGTTAATAATTGTTTTCACAATTTTTTGTCCCAACAAGTAGTATTAGCCGTCATTTATGATTAATGATTGAATGAAGTAATTATAAATTTCACATTTCCGCTTGCCTTATTTTGAATACTGCTTCCATTTTAATATTTCATTTTTTTGAAGAATCAGTTTATTTTTGTGTGCGTACATGTTTCCACTTTAAGTGGAATTTACTTTAATTTATTTTCCGTTACGGAATCAGATTTCAATTTTGCTTTATTGTTTCTTGATTTTCAT
This sequence comes from Amaranthus cruentus, assembly GCA_019425755.1. NCBI lineage: Eukaryota > Viridiplantae > Streptophyta > Magnoliopsida > Caryophyllales > Amaranthaceae > Amaranthus > Amaranthus cruentus. The sequence continues at coordinate 88,097 of CM033456.1, forward strand.
CCACTTTTCATGGATTTTTGTTTTCTATCTTGTTAATTGATATAATTCTTTTAAAGTAAGATATATGGTATAATTTTGAATTTAAAAAAAAAAAAATTTTTAGCATTTTAAATTTATTAATTTGTAAAACAAAAAATAATTATAATAACTTGTCCCATTTCCTTTTTTGGCTATCCTTTTCTTACCTAAATACCCCCACTTTTCCAATTTCCAATACTTCACTACCACCTTTACAATTAATTTAATCAATTAAAATACCCAACTACCACCTTTTAAATGGACCCCACTACTACTTTAAAATCCGTGATTAGTCAAATGGGACTAGTCAAATGGAACGGAGGGAGTATATTATTTATTTTTCATAGTACTCTATACAACTATTCATCTACCTAATTTTTTTCATTCTCTGTTAATATCTGTTGCTAATCTTAATTTTTTTTCTTTTTTTCAATAGCAATAAAAATCTTGTGAATATATAAAGTAAATTCACTTGATCAATGGAAGACGCAAATAACAAAAAGGTTGCACCACCTGTTGGTAATTCACCATGGCTGGTACTTACACATGGAAATTCAAGAAAGAAAATGATTCAAACATTTTGTAGTACGTCTTCTTTACAAACTAATCATCAGTCCTTTATCAAAAGTATTCCTCAATTGCGTGGCTTTGATATTTTGGGTTTTTACCATGGATGGTTAATCTTACGTAATATTAAAAATTGTAATATTATTTCAGTATTTCTTTATGTAATCTCGTTACTCTGCAATCAATCAGTCTTCCTTTATTACCCCAATTACCTAGAAAAGAATTAGAAGAAGAAGATGATGATGATGATGATGATGATGTTAATGATGATAATGATGATGATAATGATGAACATGAAAAAGTAACGTGTGCCCTTACGTCTCCCCCGAATTCCGCTAATTCATTACTCTGCTTGTTTATTAAAGACCAAGTTTTTTCATGTCGTATAACAACTGAAACCTCAATCAGTAATTGGAACACTCAAAAACTTGAACTTAATGGCCAGAGAATAGACAAAATACGAAATAATGTTATAATGCATGGTATTATTTATAGTTTGACCCTAATTCGAAATCCAAGAACTAATGAAATCAAATATTATGTGACGGCTATTGAGGTTCTTGATGAAAAAGCTAATACCAATATTTCTTACTCACTTGCCATTAAATCCTTGGCGCTTACACCTTGGGACGATGATATTATGGAAATTTGTCGTGTGACATATCTGGTTGAATCTTACGATCATTTGTATTGCGTCAATACATATATACGAAATTCTTATGATGATAATATTAGTAAAGTAAGTGTGTTTGAATTGGATTTTCCGACCAAAAATTGGGTGAAGATTAAATCTTTGAATGGTCGTGCTTTTTTTTTAAGTTATGGTGATTGCACTTGGTGTTGGGGATCATCCGGTATTCAAGAGAATTGTGTGTATCAAATTAGGGACAATGAGAGTATTATGTTTTGTTACAACATAGTTGAAAGGAGTATGACCCTACTTTCTCTTTCTCCAAACTTGACAACTCCTGTAAGCAGTTATGCTTGGGTGAATGCAACACTCTTATCACAACCAATCCAGAGGTACGTTGGTTTAATTTATTAATTACTAAATTCTGCTTAATTAATACTCTCTCCTATTCAGCACATGTATCCTATTTCTATATTGAGTCAAATCATCTTAAATATTTATTTCTATTTTGGGTCTCTCCTTTTTACCATAATTGGACTCTCTCTCCTACATATGTGGTCCCATCTAATAATAAATATTGCACTCTCTGATCTACCTTACTATAAATTGAACTCTCTTTCATACACATGTGGTCCCATGTAACTACCTAAAAATTAATGAAAAGTCAAATTCGACACATATGGTGAATAGGAGGGAATACTTATTGTATTTACGATCCATTTGATAGTAGGTATTAAATGGTACTCTCTTCAATTCACCACTAAAGTCCCATTTGATTTAGCACTCTATCCACGCACTTATTCAATCTTTAATATATCTAATTGTGTATAATTAAAAACTATGGAAAGTTGATATAAATAATTCTTGCATTGAGACGAATCAAACAAGATCCCACTTGACTATGTTTTATTATATAGATTAATAATAAAATACAAATTAAGAGTAAGATATGAATAGCGTCAAAAAACAAATGGAAACTTAGTGGTGAATTAGGGGGAGTATGATTTATAAATGATAATGGAAAATAAGTGTAGTTTTGGTAGGAAACTTTCTTGACAAGTTAAATATTCATACATGTTTTCCTCTATTCATTCTTATATTTCACAAAATTCATTTTAATGGGTTGTCACATGAAAATTTGGTATTAAGAATGAAGTATTCAGTGGTAGTAATGAAAAAATTTTAAACAAAAAACTTTATTAAAATCAAAGTTTCATTACCATGAAAATACCATGATATTTCATGAAAATGAACACTACAAATCATTCTCATTACTATCATTTGGTATCCAGATTCAAACATGTAGTAAGGGTTTATAATAGTTGCTATATTTTTGTGTTTTACGTTGTTCATGAATGCACGATTTTAATCTTTCATATCTTTAATTTGATATGATAAAATATTCTAAAAAGTTAATATTACGATTTAACTATGTTTTATATTATACTCCCTCCTATTCACTCAAATTGTCCCATTTGTCTTTGGGCACTATTCACTTATTACTCTTAATTTGTATTTTACTTAGTCTATAGGATCTTGTTTGATTCGTCTCAATACAAAGATTATTAATATCAACTTTTTATAATTTTTAATTAACAATAATTTGATATATTAAGGGTTAAAATGTTGTCTCGGCAAGTGTAAAAAACTAAATAAGACAACTTGAGTGAATAGGAGGGAGTATATAGAGAAATATTATAAGCCAAATAAGTCAGTTGATCAACAATAGTCACTACGAAAACTATAACAACTATTAAAATCCAGAGGATGTATCAATTAATATCATAATGATCGTAAACATACATTATCGTGGACAGGGCCAGCTCTAAATATGTTGGGATCCAAGGGCCGCGAAATAGCACATTAGGGCCCTTTTCCTTTGCAATTATCAACTACATGAACCCTTCTACAACCATTAATTTTGTTTTTTTTTGTTTTTGACATGAGGCCCTGGGCGACGACCCCTCTTGCCCACCTCTAAGACCGGCCCTAATTGTGGAATAATTAATTTTTCATATGGTTTCCTTTCACAGACTAGGAAGCATTCAAAAATAAGAGAAGATAATTGAGATGAAGCAACTTCCCAACCAAAGAATTGAAGAGGACTCATTGATTAAGCTTCCAGATGATATAATATATTTAATTTCAACACACACAACACATTTGTTCGATTCTTGGAATTTGCGACTTTCTTGTAAAAAAATGTGAAGAAGTAATTCCGTTGATTCCTGAATGGAGAATCTCTCATAATAGGATTCCTTTATTTATCATCTTTAAAGATGATGAAGATGGATTATGTAAAGTGATGGATCCTTTCCGATCTGATTCATACTACACTACCTTACGCATATTTCCAAACCCTTCCACTCTTTATTATTCTAATAATGGATGGTTAATTATGATTTCAAGTTTTCAATTAGGGAAATCCTTACTCAAATTCTTCAATCCTTTCACTAGAGTCATAATAGATTTTCCAACCCATTTTAATAATTTTTTCGATCTTACAAGTATCGGGTTCTCATCATATCCTAACTCTCCGGACTTTCTAATGGTTGCATTTGATCCCTTAGATAACGAAATTTCTTATTTTCGATTTGGTGATACATCTTGGACGTATTATACGTTTCCAAATGAAAACAATCGATTTCAAATTGGAATCAGCAGTCCTATTTACATTCAGGGATGCTTTTACATTCTCGATATAAATGGTTATCTTGGATCATTTGCATTAATAGACGGAGAAGAAAATTGGCAAGTTTATAGCAAGCCACCTCAGTCATGCTTCAATACATTTTATGAACTATAGTAGCATTTATAACTATAGTTAGTTTCCTATTAGAAAAGTGGGTCTCTAGCATATATATATAGATAGTCATATTCTTGTTTATAATAAGACACCTGTATCATTACTTTATACAAGTGTTATTGCTTGGAGGTATTATTGAATATTATTCTCTTCTGTCTTCCTCTTCAATAGTTCATATGGTATCAGAGCGGTCTCGAAATCGAGTCTCTGATCCTTCTCTTGCAATTTCTTGTCTCTTCTTTCTCGAAAATTGGTTTCTTGATGTTCATTTAGGGCTATGGCGTCAGAAATTGAAGCGACTTCTGGAATTTCTTCTACAAAATCTGGTATTGATGATCCTTATTTTTTGGCAAATTCAGACTCTCCCACAGCTTCCCTAGTTGCTGCGTTATTCTCTGGTGGAAATTTCTTGAGGTGGAAGAGAAATGTCTTGCGTGCTCTAGGTGCGAAGAACAAAATTGGATTTGTTGATGGTTCCATTCCTGAACCAGATTCTTCTGATGCAAAATATGTGAAGTGGAAACGATGTGATTTGATGGTCTCTAGTTGGATTTATAGTTCAATGAAGAGTGATATTTCTGATGATTTTCAATATGTTGAAGGTGCAGCGGAATTATGGCGTGAATTAAATGAAAGATTTGGTCAATCGAATGGACCATTAATCTATCAATTAAGGAAAGAAATTGCAAACCTCAAACAAGAAAACCTTTCGATCTTGTCATACTATGGAAAAATTAAAAGATTGTGGGATGAAATGCAAAATTTACATTCTTTACCCAATTGTATTTGTGGAGCCCTAAAACAATGCAGCTGCAATTTCTTGAAGAAACTCCTTGAATTCGACAATGAAGAAAAGTTGATGCAATTTCTCTTAGGATTAAATAGTGGATTTGATACATCCATCACTCAAATCTTGACTCAAGATCCTTTGCCTACCATCAACAAAGCTTATTCTATGCTTCAACAAATTGAAAAACAAAAGGAAATTTGTGGTACTATGGAGCTTGGAACTGACAGTAGTGCTATGATTTCTCAGAGGTTCTCTAAACCTTCGATGACTTCATCTAAATTGACTACTGCCCAAGGCAGATCTGATTGGAAGCATGAGAAACATGCCCGATTCTGTGATCATTGTAAGGCCAAGGGGCACACAATTGATCAATGCTTCAAGATAATTGGTTATCCTGACTGGTTCATTGCAGGCCAAAGTCGTTCTAAACCACCCAAAAAACTTGGAAACAATAATTCCAAGACTGCTGCCCATGTGGAGTCTTCTTTTGATCAGCAGGATACACCCTTTGATAGCCCAAAATCCTCTGTTGATCCAGCCTTCTTGGCTTCCATATGTCAAGAGGTTGTGAAAGTTATGAAGGGCAAAAACATGACTGAAGAATCCTTTGCTAATAGTGCAGGTATCCCTTTCACTAATTCTTTAGCCTTAACATGTGGTATGATTAAACAATTAAATAAGCATCTATGGATAATTGATTCTGGTGCAACTGATCATATGATTTTTGATGAATCCATTTTTCTTGATAAATCTGTTATAGCTAAACCTGTTAGAGTTGGTCTACCTGATGGTTCCTCTAAAAATGTGAGTCTTGTTGGCACTATAGCTTTAACTGACAAAATTAGGCTTAATGATGTCTTGTGTGTCAAAGGTTTTAAACATAACCTCCTTTCTGTTGGACAACTAACATCCAAATCTGGCATTAAAATCGTGTTTGATAACAATACTTGCCAATTTCAGGACCATTTGTCTAACCAAGTGCTGGCCATTGGGTATAAATTTGGAGGTCTCTATTACTTTAATAATAATGGTGTGTGTGGCAAGGCTAATCTGGCTACAAAGAAGGCTACTCATGTAGTGATTTCTGAAGCCCATAAGAATCCTCATTCAGAACATGATATTTTAGTTACTAATGATACTTTAGTGAATACTTGTAATAAGGCTAACAAGTTTACTGATTTACATTTAATGCATACTAGATTAGGACATCCTTCAGTTTCAAAAATGCAACATCTTGACTGCTGTGATAATACTGCAATGCTGAATTTTAACTGTGAAATATGTGTTAAAGCTAAGTTTCATAAGCTACCCTTTCCCAGAAGTCTTTCTAAAGCAGTGGCCTGTTTTGATTTAGTGCATATGGATTTGTGGGGCCCTTACAAGGTTCATTCTTTAAGTGGAGCAAAATACTTTCTTACCATTCTTGATGATTGTAGTAGAACCACATGGACCTACTTATTACATAATAAGATGCAAGTTCCTAAGAAAATTATGGATTACTTTGCTATGATTCAAACTCAATTTGGTGCTACCATTAAATGTATACGATCAGATAATGGAACTGAATTCATTCAAGAACAATGTTCAAACTTCTTTAAGACCCATGGTATCATCCACCAAACTAGTGCCGTAGGTATTCCTCAACAAAATGGGAGAGTTGAGAGGAAACATCAACACCTTCTTGAGGTTGCTAGAACTTTTAGGATACAAGCTAACTTACCTAAGAAATTTTGGGGTGAATGTGTTCTTGCTGCTACTTATGTTATTAACAAATTACCTACTTTGATTTTAAAATGGAAATCCCCTTTTGAAGTTCTTTTTGGATCCAAACCTTCATATGATGAATTAAAGGTTTTTGGGTGTTTAGCCTACGCCTTGACTTCCACACCACACAGAGATAAACTTGACTCACGCGCTAGAAAGTGTATCTTCATAGGTTACCCTTATGGACAGAAGGCTTATAAACTATATGATTTGGAGACCCATTCCACTTTTACCTCAAGGGATGTTATTTTTCATGAAAGTATTTTTCCATATACTGATTCTTATGCTTCCCCCATTACTCCTACCCCTCATATGGTTTCCTTTTCTCTTGACCACAATCCTGATTTTCTACCTTTTCCCTCCTCCTCATCTACAGCTCCCTCACACACTCATTTTCCTTTTGATCATGTTGCACACACAGAATCATCCACTGACTTGCACCATACCACACCTACTGTACCCACTGCCCCTGCTATTTTCAGACCTAGACTTTCTTCTAGGGTCGTAAAACCCTCCTCCAAACTTCAAGGATTTGAAGTCCCTTACTTACCTCATAAGAATCAGTCTTCCCCTTCACCCTCCCAGTCTCTTTCCTTTACTGCTGTTTCTGGAAATCTCCTTGAACCTGCCTCTTACAATCAAGCCAAAAATTCTCCTGCTTGGGTGCAAGCCATGCAACAAGAACTCAATGCCTTGGAAACTAATGACACATGGACTCTCACTGACTTACCTAAAGGGAAACGGGCTATAGGATGTAAATGGGTCTACAAAACGAAATTAAAAGCTGATGGGAGTTTGGATAGGTTGAAAGCCAGGCTTGTTGCCACTGGTTACCAACAAGTCCAAGGCATAGATTACACTCAAACGTTCTCCCCTGTGACAAAGTTAGCCACTGTACGCATAGTGATTGCCATAGCTACTGTTAATAAATGGTCTTTCTGTCAATTAGATATTAATAACGCTTTCCTACATGGTTATTTGGATGAGGAAGTTTACATGACTCCCCCTGCTGGTTATCATAAAGCTAAAAATGGACAAGTATGCCAATTACATCGTTCTTTATATGGTTTAAAACAATCTTCTAGACAATGGAATAAGGAATTGGTTGCTTTCTTGAAAACCTTAGGTTTTGTTCAGTCTTTGCAAGATTATTCTATGTTTACCAGGAACAAAAATGGACAATTCTTAGTTATCTTGGTTCATGTTGATGATATGCTCATCACTGGATCGTGCATGATCCAAATTGATGACACCAAGAAAGCATTGGATGACGCTTTCACCATAAAGGATTTAGGTCCTTTACATTATTTTTTGGGCTTAGAGGTTACTCGAACAGGTACTGGTACCTTCATATCACAAAAGAAATACATTAATGATCTTATTTCTGATTCACAAATTACATCTTGCACTTCTACTGTGATCCCTTTGTCTCTTGGTCTTAAGCTTTCCACATAGAAGGGGAACTATTATCCCAACCTGAAGTATACAGGAAGCTTGTTGGACGACTCCTTTATCTCAACCTTACACGACCTGATTTGTCATATGCTGTTCAACACCTGAGTCAATTTCTCAGTGCTCCTCGTATTCCACACCTCAGAGCTGTTGTACATGTGTTAAAGTACCTAAAGGGCACAGCTAATATGGGATTATTCTACTCTGACAGTACCTCTCAGCCTCTTAAGGCTTATTCCGATGCAGACTGGAGTGCTTGTTCTTTCACTAGCAGGTCACTCAGTTCTTATGCAATATTTCTTGGCAACAATCTTGTTTCTTGGAAAACAAAGAAGCAACCCACAGTCAGCAAGTCATCAGCTGAAGCAGAATACCGCAGCATGTCTTTCACCGCTAGTGAAATTGTCTGGATTGCAGGCCTCCTACAGGATCTTCTAGTTGCAGTTCCCCTTCCTATCACACTCTATTGTGATAACAGATCAGCTGAAATATTGGCTCACAATCCTAAATTCCATGAGAAAACAAAGCATCTCAAACGAGACATGCACTACATCAGAGAACAGGTTGATGAAGGATTTATTGCCACACGGCACGTCAATAGTTCTGACCAACTTGCAGATGTGCTCACCAAAGCTCTACCTGGTCCTCAACATAAGTTGCTATGTTCCAAGCTTGGACTGATTTCTCAGTCTCAGCTTGTGGGGGGTGTATGAACTATAGTAGCATTTATAACTATAGTTAGTTTCCTATTAGAAAAGTGGGTCTCTAGCATATATATATATATATAGATAGTCATAGTTGTATAAATAATAAGATACCTGTATCATTACTTAATACAAGTGTTATTGCTTGGAGGCATTATTGAATATCATTCTCTTCTGTCTTCCTCTTCAATAGTTCATACATTTCATTCATATCACCTAGTTGAGTGTGAAGGTCAACTTATAGCAGTATTTATCAAGTTTATTGGATTATGCGTTCAAGTTTTTGTTTTTAAGTTTAATATTCAGAAGCATAAATGGGTAGAAATTAAAAATCTTGGAGAATATAGTTTGTTCCTTGGAAAGTCGTCATTTTCTGCAAAGATTGAAGAGGTTGAAAAAAGAAATCGAATTTACATTTCGCGGCTTAAAGGAGAGAAAATAATTTTTTACTCACTTCTAACGTAACAGTTTCATGCTATTGGAACCGATGATGAGTCAATACAAGACTTTTACAATACAACTGAACAATTCCGTTTATGCACAAACTAATGGCCGTAGCATTTTCCGTTAAGTTCTTATTAAATTCCGTTAAATTCATCATTTTGCAAGTTTTTTTTCCACATGGTAGCATCATTTAAAATAACTTTTAATTTGTATAATATTTTTTATATTTATGTAAACTTTAAACTTTATAATTTGTATCATATTTTTGATATTTATGTAAGAAATGACGAACTACTCGTGGGTTCCGCCCGCTTTAAAAATTGGCGGGTAGCGACAAAAAAATATATTTTTGAATATTTGAGCCCGCGTAGATTTTTTAGGCACTACCCCGTATGCTACCCGCCAAAGCCCGCTTATGAACAGCTCTTGAGTATGACTAGCTAGTTATGAGGACAAAAGTGATGAAAATGAGCTTATATTGATGGATAAGCATCATAAGCTATTGTATGCTATTTGATGTCTTAATAGGTATTTTTTTGGATACATTCAAGTAGTTTTTTGTCCCTCCGTTCCTTGATGAAGTCCACCGAATATCTATAGAATGAATGTGTATAATTAGGACAACATAAGAGGCTCATGGTTTTAAACATGGAGTTTGAAAACATTCTGAGTATTATTTGGAGTCTCTAATCTAAGTCAATGATAATCTCGGTCGAGATTATCTTATTCTCGGTCAAAATTAGCCATATTACTCACTGGAAAGTGAAAACTTTGCTCTTAAGTCATGGTCGAGATTACTTCTGTCAAGTGTAAGTTCTAATACAATTGAAAAGTTAAACACTGGGATATGGTGTGTGACCTATATTATAACATCTATGAATCCAAACCTCTATCAATCATCAACATTTTCACTCGATCTGAGTCTTCTAATCTTCCTAGATTGTCATATACCCTTATTAGCAGTTCAAAGTTATGCTCGTTATCAGGTTCCAACTCAAAAAGGTGTCGAGCAGCAAGCTCAACACTCACAATCGGCGTGCAGAAAACAAGAATATAACAAGGCTCCCCAAACTGTCGGTCCAACCTCAAACTCCATTTTGTTGATATAATATCATATGCTTCATCGATCATTCCTGCCCTTCCGTAAAGATTAACCAAACAAACATAATGCTCCATGATCGGGGTAATTTCATACTTTTCGATCATTGATGAGAAGAAAATTTTACCTTCGTTCACCAATCCTAACTGTGCACAAGCTGAAAGCAGAGCCACAAATGTGATAGCATCAGGCGTTGCACCAGTCTCCTCCATCTGTTTAAAGTATGTCAATGCTCGAGGGTGATTTCGATGTGCAGAAATGACCGAATTCCACGAGACAATATCCTTTTCTGGCATTTGAGCAAACAGCCATTGACATTGATCCAGATGGCCGTGGTTAGTGTAGAAAACGATCAAAGAGTTAGCGATAGGCAAGCTCCGATTTAGACCTCTACGAATAACCCATCCGTGCATTTGGGCTCCAATTATAAACACTGAAATTCTAGAGATAATTGTTGATATTGTAACATGATCAGGCTCCAATCCAGTTTTAACCATATTGTGGAAAATCTCCATTGCTTTGGCTAAAAGTCCATGGTGAAGATACCCTAGAATCATTGAATTCCATGAAACCAAATCCTTAGAGCGAATCGTTTCGAAAACATCCGTAGATTTCACTATATCACCACATTTAGCATACATGTCTACAAGTGCATTCAACACGTAAACATCATTATGGAATCCACAACGAACAACATGTCGATGAAGTTCCTCCCCAACCCGAATCGACCCAATTCCACTACAAGCCATGGTCGTATTTGTTGAGGGTTTTTAACTATTTTTAACACAATCTATTTAAATATCCTTGTATAAAAGGCTTTTTCACCCTTGTCGACCAAGAGGCAACTTATTCGTCCATTGTTATTCATCCAACATCCAAGTTTTTCGCTCATGCATTATTTTGGAATTTAATTTCAATTATAAGTAGTCAAGTTTTATCCACCTGATAAAAAATTTTGACTCCTAATTGACCCGACAACCCAAAAAACTAAAAAACTAGGTTTAGTTATTTAAACGAAACTCAAACGCAGCCGTTTTGAGTTCTTTTTCCAAATTTATTGACCTTTTCAATTCCACACCACTAATTATTGGTCGGCACCTAAAACCCTATATTTCTCGTCAGTTTTAAGTAGTATATTGGTCATATTTATAAGATCTTTCATTTTTTTTATATAAACAAAATAAACTTCCTTTTATTTACTGATAAAAATTTTAGTGTTATAAAAAACTCAAGACACGTTGGGTCGACCCAAATTGATCGAAAATTCAAAAATGATCGATCCAAAAATGATTCGACCCAATAGCATACCCACCAATCGTTTTGATAAGTTTAACTACAAGTTTAAGTTTTTGACTGAGTTGATTTATAGACATGATATCGGATGATATATAAGCTTAAGCTTTATTATCAAAGCCCATGTATATATACTTTGTAACAACCAGAAAGTAACCAGTTGATTAAGCAAGATTAATTTAAACCAATGCGAAAGCTTAGTACATAAATCTGGCTATTACGGCTATAATATAATCAATTACCAAACTGACTATATTAACCACCAAACATCAACATGATTGTATTTCTTTAATTGTATTGCTCAAAATGGGGTTTTCGTCTTCTCTTTCATCCAATTGCTGGGTAAGTTCGATTACTCAATGTCTTATTTGTGCAACGTTTACGATGTGATTGTATTTCTTAAATGCTTTCCGACGATTTTGATAACAATTTTTTTGTTGTGAAACAGTGAACTGTATAGAAGTAGCAAATTACTCTCTCATTTTCTTCCTTGACAGGACTTTGCAAGTCATGGTTTGGAGAAACCATTTGATCATGCTTTTTCTAATTTTCCCCTAAAGATGTTTCAACATTTTGGTGTATTCTCAACTTTGTCTTAAGGAAATGTCTGATTAGGAGGGAGTAATTGACCTAATAAGGAAATGTCTCATTCTCTATGAATAGGAGGGAATAATAATTAGTCTCCAAAGCCGCATTCGTAGAACATACCTCGACTGGGGGTGGAGGAGGGAATAATAATTAGTCCCGGCCTTCTGTGGGTTGTTTCGAGGGTTGTTGCATTTCATTACTGGCGACTTGCGCAGGCAGCCTTCTCACATCTTCTGGATCAGGTACTTCGATACACTTGCCAGCCTCATACCGGTGTTCTGGAGGTTGCTCCGGTTGGTTTTGAATAATATCGGCCCACCGTGTACGGCTTCTGCTACCTTCGACACTTGGGCTGATTTCCCCCAATTTCATTTGAAGATTAGGGTTTGGTTCATTCTCAAAACTATTGACCCTAGTGCAGTCCAAGGTCAATTGGGTGCTGACCTTGGTGGGTGACTCAACATCCTTCACCGCCGCCTCCTTTCTCGGCCGTCCTCCCCCTCTAGCCACGACGAGTCCATCCATACGGGTATGGGAAAATCAGAGGGGATTTTTCGTAGAGGGAGAAGTAGTGGTATAATGTATATCTCTTTATTATTATTATTATTATACTCGTATTAGTTGTATTAGTGTATATTAATACGCGTATTAGTATAATATTAGTATATTATTACTTGAACAGAAGTAGTCGAACAAAATTACTAAAAATAGATTTGGTAAACTAAAATTTCTTAATGCAAGAAAATAACTTTAGATAAATTTGGGTCAACTAAATTTGAAATTTCTTTTACCGACTAAATTCCGAACGAATTTTAGTCGAAAAATAGTCGTTAATTTTTCCGACTTAAATTCAGTCGTAATTTAGTCGGAAAATAATAAATGATAAATTTTGATTTATTTTTTTATTCCAATCAGAAACTGATTTAGTGATCTTGGAGAGTTTTATGTATTTTAAATAGGGTTGTTTAAAAAAACCCGACCCGTTAAACCGTAATATAAAGGGCGGGTCAATTTCTAAAAAAAATTGCAACCTACGGGTCCGGTCATGGGACCGAAATAAAATTTTAGCGGATACCCGGTGACCCGCTTAAAAATAATACAGTTAGTTTTTTAGGGTTTTAATAAAGTAGATTCAACTTTCATTTTCAAATTTTCACCCTCATTTTCATATTAAGGCAAATCGTCATTCTCCCTTCCTAATTAACTTTTTTTCTCTTCTTCATTCATTTTTGTTGCTGGAGCATTTCTCTTATAAAATAACTTCATTTCAATTTCAATTTTTCTATCTCCCTATTAATCATTCTCATTCCTCTCTTTCTTTCTCATATTCGTTCAAGATTTACATTCAAGATCACATAACAGAGTTGGGTGCTTACCTTTACTCTTAGAGAGTAATCAAGACAGAAATTTCATACATATAACCTTCGGATAGCTTAATGGAATAAAATAGGATATGAAACATATTATTTATTTATATATTTATTTATTTATTTTTCTCCACACTTTTAGTGAGTGTTATTTTGATTAGAAAACAAATAGAACTCTAATTTAAGTTTCCTATTAAATCCATATGTAAATAATTTTTAAAAATACAAAAAAAATAAATATCAAAGAACTCAAAAAGAATTTAAAAAGAAATCTAAA
>CM033456.1:101906-224406 GCA_019425755.1 Amaranthus cruentus
CCCCCCCCCCCCCCCCCCCCCATCCAGTCGAGGTATGTTCTACGAATGCAGCTTTGGAGACTAATTATTACTCCCTCCTATTCATAGAGAATGAAACATTTTCTTGTTAGGTCAATTACTCCCTCCTAATCAGACATTTCCTTAAGACAAAGTTGAGGACACACCAGAATGTTGAAACATCTTTAGGGGAAAATTAGAAAAAGCATGATCAAATGTTTTCTCCAAACCATGACTTGCAAAGTCCTGTCAAGGAAGAAAATGAGAGAGTAATTTGCTACTTCTATACAGTTCACTGTTTCACAACAAAAAAATTGTTATCAAAATCGTCGGAAAGCATTTAAGAAATACAATCACATCGTAAACATTGCAAAAATAAGACATTGAGTAATCGAACTTACCAGCAATTGGATGAAAGAGAAGACGAAAACCCCATTTTGAGCAATACAATTAAAGAAATACAATCATGTTGATGTTTGGTGGTTAATATAGTCAGTTTGGTGATTGATTATATTATAGCCGTAATAGCCAGATTTAAGTACTAAGCTTTCGCATTGGTTTAAATTAATCTTGCTTAATCAACTGGTTACTTTCTGGTTGTTACAAAGTATATATACATGGGCTTCGATAAAAGCTTAAGCTTATATATCATTCGATATCATGTCTATAAATCAACTCAGTCAAAAACTTAAATCTATAGGTACTATAAATCAACTCAGTCAAAAGCTTAAGCTTAAGCTTATAATTGGAGCCCAAATGCACGGATGGGTTATTCGTAGAGGTCTAATACTTTAAATACATAAAGTTGAGCCGGGTATAACCACGGAATTAATAAAATATGGCCTGGTATACTAGTCTATAGGTACTAAAGTTGGGCCGTATGGGTCCTGTATTATTCTAAATTTCACATGTCCAAAACAGTAGACTACTAAATTAGTATATTACTCAATAGAACTAATCATTTAATAATGGGAAATTCCACATAGTAGCATTGAGTTTTCATGAAATATCAGTGGTAACACTTTTTAAAGAAAATTTCACATGGTAACATCCAGTTTATGCACAAACTAACGGCCGTAGCATTTTCCGTTAAGTTCTTGTTAAATTCCGTTAAATTCATCATTTTGTAAGTTTTTTCCACATGGTAGCATCCCATTTTTGTTAAATTCATTATTTTAACATTTAATTCACCATTTTAACATTTAATTCACCAATTTAACGTTTAATTCACTGTTTAATTCATTAACGCCCATAAATATTGTAATAATTTTGTTTTCAATTAAAAATGACACGAAATATTTAGCGACATTAATATCACTCGTATAAAAATGACACGATCTATTGTCATTTTAGCGACATTAATGTTAAAATATTTATTTAGCGACATTAATATTACTCATATAAAAATGACACATATTGATGTCGCTAAAATGACGATAGATCGTGTCATTTTTAAACGAGTAATATTAATGTCGCTAAATAAATCGTGTCATTTTTGAATGAAAACAAAATTATTACAATATTTATGGGCGTTAAAGAATTAAACGGTCAGTTAAACGTTAAATTGGTGAATTAAATGTTAAAATGGTAAATAATGTTAAAATAGTGAATTAAACAAAAATTGGATGCTACCATGTGGAAAAAAACTTACAAAATGATGAATTTAACGGAATTTAATAAGAACTTAACGGAAAATGCTACGGCCATTAGTTTGTGCATAAACTGGATGCTACCATGTGGAATTTTCTTTAAAAAGTGCTATTATACTAGCATTTCATGAAAACTCAATGATATCATGTGAAATTTCTCTTTAATAATTAATATATTAAATTAAGCGGCGCGGGCGGATACACTCGCAGGTATTTTTTGGTGTCGCTACCCACCCATTTATCTTGGAAAGTTGTAAGTACCTAAGGGTATTAAAATTGGTAGGATTATGAGATAAATGTTTGTCGGACTCCATAGGTAACTTATTCCATCTACGATATTTAGATCTGTCAAACAACCTTAGATTAGCAGAGCTTCCAAAGTCAATAACAAAATTATGTAATCTAGAAACCTTAGTTTTACATAAATGTTTTTTTTTTTTGTACGAGCTATCAAAAGATTTGAGTAGGTTGGTCAAACTTAGAGTCTTAGATATATCAAGTTGTATGATATTGCAGTATATGCCTTGGGGCATGGACAAATTGACTTGTCTTAGCAGATTGAGTAATTTTATAGTGGGTGTTGAAGAAAGTTGTTCAAGTAATTGGTTGAAATGGTTTGTGGAGTTAGAAGAGTTGATGGCTATTAAAAATCTTAGAGATGATCTGAGGATTATGATTATGTGGCCTAAAGAGTATAAGAATTTTGGTAAAGAAGGCGGGAGGAGAAGAGGATTTTATTTGAGGGATAAGAAACATCTAAATCTCATTGATATTTTTTTTGATGAGGAATTATAATAGTATATTATGGGATGATGATGAGGGGCGTCAAATTTATCAAATAAAGTTTAAAAAAATTAAATTAAATATAACAAAACAAAAATCATATTAAAAAGTAATATTGTTTTATACAAAATCTAAATAAAAATTATAAACTAAAGCCAAAAGCTATCTAATTGTTCCGTTGTATTGTAAAAGTCTTGTATTGACTCATCATCGGTTCCAGTAGCATGAAATTTTTTTGTTAGGAGAGAGTAAAAAATTATTTTCTCTCCTTTAAGCCGCGAAATATAAATTCGATTTCTTTTTTCAACCTCTTCAATCTTTGCAGAAAATGACGACTTTCCAAGGAACAAACTATATTCTCCAAGATTTTTAATTTCTTCCCATTTATGCTTCTGAATATTATACTTAAAAACTTGAACGCATAATCCAATAAACTTGATAAATACTGCTATAAGTTGACCTTCACACTCAACTAGGTGATATGAATGAAATGTATTGAAGCATAACTGAGGTGGCTTGCTATAAACTTGCCATTTTTCTTCTCCGTCTATTAATGCAAATGATCCAAGATAACCATTTATATCGAGAATGTAAAAGCATCCCTGAATGTGAACAGGACTGCTGATTCCAATTTGAAATCGATTGTTTTCGTTTGGAAACGTATAATACGTCCAAGATGTATCACCAAATCGGAAATAAGCAATTTCGTTATCTAAGGGATCAAATGCAACCATTAGAAAGTCCGGAGAGTTAGGATATGATGAGAACCCGATACTTGTAAGATCAAAAAAATTATTAAAATGGGTTGGAAAATCTATTATGACTCTAGTGAAAGGATTGAAGAACTTGAGTAAGGATTTCCCTAATTGAAAACTTGAAATCATAATTAACCATCCATTATTAGAATAATAAAGAGTGGAAGGGTTTGGAAATATGCGTAAGCGAGTGTAGTATGAATCAGATCGGAAAGGATCCATCACTTTACATAATCCATCTTCATCATCCTTAAAGAAGATAAATAAAGGAATCCTATTATGAGAGATTCTCCATTCAGGAATCAACGGAATTACTTCTTCACATTTCTTACAAGAAAGTCGTAAATTCCAATAATCGAACAAATGTGTTGTGTGTGTTGAAATTAAATATATTATATCATCCGGAAGCTTAATCAATGAGTTCTCTTCAATTCTCTGGTTGGGAAGTTGCTTCATCTCAATTATCCTCTCTTGTTTTTGAATGCTTCCTAGTCTGTGAAAGGAAACCATATGAAAAATTAATTATTTCACGATTAGGGCCGGTCTTAGAGGTGGGCAAAAGGGGTCGTCGCCCAGGGCCTCATGTCAAAAAAAACAAAATTAATGGTTGTAGAAGGGTTCATGTAGTTGATAAATTGCAAAGGAAAAGGACCTTAATGTGCTATTTCGCGGCCCTTGGATCCCAACATATTTAGAGCTGGCCCTGTCCACGATAATGTATGTTTACGATCATTATGATCTTAATTGATACATCCTCTGGATTTTAATAGTTGTTATAGTTTTCGTAGTGACTATTGTTGATCAACTGACTTATTTGGCTTATAATATTTCTCTATATACTCCCTTCTATTCACTCAAGTTGCCCCATTTAGTTTTTTACACTTGTCGAGACAACATTTTAACCCTTAATATCTCAAATTATTGTTAATTAAAAATTATAAAAAGTTGATATTAATAATCTTTGTATTGAGACGAATCAAACAAGATCATATAGATTAAGAGTAAAATACAAACTAAGAGTGATAAGTAAATAGTGCCCAAAAACAAATGGGACAACTTGAGTGAATAGGAGGGAGTATAATATAAAACATAGTTAAATCGTAATATTAACTTTTTAGAATATTTTATGAAACATTAAAATCGTGTATTCATGAACAACGTAAAACACAAAAATATAGCAACTATTATAAACCTTACTACATGTTTGAATCTGGATACTAAATAATAGTAATGAGAATGATTTGTAGTGTTCATTTTCATGAAATATCATGGTATAATTTTCATGGTAATGAAACTTTGATTTTAATAAAGTTTTTTGTTTAAAAATTTTTCAATACTACCACTTAATACTTCATTCTTAATACCAAATTTTCATATGATAACACATTAAAATGAATTTTGTGAAATATATAAAATGAATAGAGGAAAATGCCAAGAAATCTTCTTACCAAAACTACACTTATTTTTCATTATCATTTATAAATCATATATAACATTTAATACCTACTATCAAATGGATCGTAGATACAATAAGTACTCCCTCCTATTCACCATATGTGTCGAATTTGACTTTTCATCAATTTTCAGGCAGTCAAATGGGACCACATGTGTATGAGAGGGAGTTCAATTTATAGTTTGGTGTAACACATGTGTTAGAGAGATTGGGACCACATATGTAGGAGAGAGAGTCCAATTATGGTAAAAAGGAGAGACCCAAAATAGAAATGCGACATTTGACATGACTTGACTTAATATGAAAATAGGATACATGTGCTGAATAAGAGGGAGTATTAATTATGCATAATTTAGTATGTAATAAATTAGACCAACGTACCTCTGGACTGGTTGTGATAAGAGTGTTGCATTCACCCAAGCATAACTGCTTACAGGAGTTGTCAAGTTTGGAGAAAGAGAAAGTAGGGTCATACTCCTTTCAACTATGTTGTAACAAAACATAATACTCTCATTGTCCCTAATTTGATACACACAATTCTCTTGAATACCGGATGATCCCCAACACCAAGTGCACTCACCATAACTTAAAAAAAAAGCACGACCATTCAAAGATTTAATCTTCACCCAATTTTTGGTCAGAAAATCCAATTCGAACACACATACTTTACTAATATTATCATCATAAGAATTTCGTATATATGTATTGACGCAATACAAATGATCGTAAGATTCAACCAGATATGTCACACGACAAATTTCCATAATATCATCGTCCCGAGGTGTAAGCGCCAAGGATTTAATGGCAAGTGAGTAAGAAATATTGGTATTAGCTTCTTCATCAAGAACCTCAATAGCCGTCACATAATATTTGATTGCATTAGTTCTTGAATTTCGAATTAGGGTCAAACTATAAATAATACCATGCATTATAACATTATTTCGTATTTTATCTATTCTCTGGCCATTAAGTTCAAGCTTTTGAGTGTTCCAATTACTGATTGAGGTTTCAGTTGTTATACGACATGAAAAAACTTGGTCTTTAATAAACAAGCAGAGTAATGAATTAGCGGAATTCGGGGGAGACGTAAGGGCACACGTTACTTTTTCATGTTCTTCATCATCATCATCATCATCATTTTCTAATTCTTTTCTAGGTAATCGGGGTAATAGAGGAAGACTGATTGATTGTAGAGTAATGAGATTACACAAAGAAATAATATTATGATCTTTAATATTACGTAAGATTAACCATCCATGGTAAGAACCCAAAATATCAAAGCCACGCAATTGAGGAATACTTTTGATGAAGGACTGATTATTAGTTTGTAAAGAAGACGTACTACAAAATGTTTGAATCATTTTCTTTCTTGAATTTCCATGTGTAAGTACCAGCCATGGTGAATTACCAACAGATGGTGCAACCTTTTTGTTATTTGCGTCTTCCATTGATCAAGTGAATTTACTTTATATATTCACAAGATTTTTATTGCTATTGAAAAAAAAGGACAAAAATTAAGATTAGCAACAGATATTAACAGAGAATGAAAAAAATTAGGCAGATGAATAGTTGTATAGAGTACTATGAAAAATAAATAATTATATAATTTATTTTACAAATTAATAAATTTAAAATGCTAAAAATATAATAATAGTTGTATACAGTATTCAAAATAAGGCAAGCGGAAATGTGAAATTTATAATTATTTCATTAAATCATTAATGATAATATCCCTTGATATATGACAAAGTCTTAAAAATACAGTATAAATGACGGCTAATACTACTTGATGGGACAAAAAATTGTGAAAACAATTATTAACAATTATGATTTATTATGTTGATTCAAAAGAATAAAATCAAAAGTTTTCTAATGCAAAAGTTGCTGAAAAAGTAGGAGGACGAGACTGGTTAAATCTTTTAGATTGATATGTATTCTCTGTAGTGACATCATTTAATATTTTCACTTTTAATTATCTCTTACAATGGGAATGAAAATAGTATAACCTATAAACTATAACGACTCCATATAATAATAAGATATCACTGATTTAAGCCCACAACTTATTGATACATTTAAGCCCAAATCATTTGAATTTAATTCAACTATTCTAAGTTAGACATAAAAAACAATTTCAATTTTAATAAATTATAATAATAACACATATATTCCCAAAATTAGACTATGATCCAACATAAATCATTAACATATGATTGAAAACGAGACATATCCTATCATCTTTAGGTTAGGAATAATCAAACCTAATATAAAAAAGATATAATTTATTTTGCAAATTAATTAATTTAAAATGCTATAACAAATAATAAATGTATAAATTTTTTGTAATACATGGGTAATTATAAAAAATAATTAAAAAAATCCACTAAAAGCGGATGAAAAATCAAGCAACCAGTAAAGCCTATAAAAAAATTCATTCCCATGACTGTTGATACCATTAATTTCCAAAATTAATCCCACTATAAGTCTATAACCAACATAATTAGTATGTAAAAAAAACTGAACTTTATCATTCCATGAAAAAAATTTGGAAAACCATTACTAACAAATAAGAATCA
Source organism: Amaranthus cruentus (assembly GCA_019425755.1). Classification (NCBI taxonomy): domain Eukaryota; kingdom Viridiplantae; phylum Streptophyta; class Magnoliopsida; order Caryophyllales; family Amaranthaceae; genus Amaranthus; species Amaranthus cruentus. The sequence continues at coordinate 109,120 of CM033456.1, forward strand.
ATATGATAAATAAAAAGAATAAAATCAAATGTTACCTGATTCAATAGTACTGGAAGATTCAGAAAACAATAGCGATTATATAATATCTTCTTGATAATATTTATGACGACCTTTAATTAATGTTCTCACTTTTATTTTTTTTTTTGATAATATGAATGACAAAAAGAAAAAGAAAAGAGCATAGTATAACCTAGAACAATAAAGAAGGCTATATATATATGAATTGTACAAAACAACTTTTTGGTGGATAGAACAATAAAGAAGGATATATATATATATATATATATATGAATAGAACAATAAAGAAGGCTATATATATATATATATATATATATATATATGAATAGGGCTCATAACTTCCTTGAAAAGTCTAAGGTAGACTTAGTCCACATTAATTATTTGGTGGATGAAATTTTTACTCTCAACCTTTACCCTACTTTCAATCTCTCACCCTCTACCCTACTTCCAAATTTTGTTTTAAAAAGAAAAAAAATTTAATTTAATTTATTTTAATTTTTAATTAAAATTAAAATCTTTTATTTAAATTTTTTAATTTCTAAAATTTGCAATTTTAAATTAAATTTTTAAATTTTTAAAAAATTTTAATTTTTTAAAAAATTTTAATTATTTAATTTAAATTTTTTTATTTTTTAAATAAAATTATATGAACAGTACAAAACAACTTTTGACTACATAACATACTCCGATGATCAGGGCCGGCCTTTGATATATAAGGTGTCCTGGACGAAATAACCTATTGGGGCCCTTTTTCTTTGCAATTTGTAATCTATATATATATATGATTATATGGACCTTCTGCAACCATTAATTTTGCTTTTTTAACAAAGGATTTTGGGCAACAGCCCCTCTTGCCCACCCTTAGAGCCGACCCTGCCAATGATGCATAATTAGAGTTATGAATACAATCCCATTACTAAGTGTTATTACAGCCATCTTTCTTGCATATATCCTTATTCTCTTCTCTTCTACAATCACTCATTTAAGCCTGATTATGGAGGTCATCGAAACAGTCATGTCTGTTACACAAACACTCCTTGCAGCGTTGCAATGTTCGGAGCTAAAGTCGATGATCTCGATTCTCGATTCTCGATTATGGTGGTCATGGGAACAGTCATGTCTGTTACAAATCCCAACTCGATGATCTCGATTCTCGAACGAACTGTCAACACTGTCAGGGCTTATATGTAAATATTTATATGTCATTATAATTAATTAAGACTGTTTTTATGCCCTATTTAAAGTGATCTAATTAAAATTAAAAAGATTGGGCTTAAATGTATCAATAGGTTGTGGGTCATAAATGTGTAGAGACTCATTTTATGATATATCAGTTATGGTCCCTAGTATACATATTCTTTTTCTCATATCGGAGAGAATTCAGAGTAATAATATAAGGGTTGTCACTTTAGGAAATACGTGTTAATCTAGAAGATCCATACACTCATTTTTAAGATTATCTACCGTGCTATGGAACCAGGTATTCTTCAATTTTGTTTTTTCAATTTATTTTTCTAATTCAACATAATCGATCCTGTTAATTAGTAATGGTATTCACCATTTATTTGTCCCATCAAGTGGTATCAGTCGCTTCTTAAAGTTGGATTTTTAGGAATTTTCTTTTAAGATGTGTTTTATGGCAACATCGTCAAGTAGTTATCTGGGTATTTGCTATTATTGCATCTTGATTTCATGAGTTTCCGCCGCATTTATTAAGATCTTGGATTTGAAATTAGGTTTTGGAATTCATTTAAAAATAAACCAGTACTTACGCCGCGTGCATACATTCCACTATCCCAACATTCAGTTATCTTATCATCTTTTAAGGGAATTTAGGTGGGTTTTGTTGTTAAGTCCCCACGTTAAGTGGCGTATTAATTTTGATTGGTTTCCTATTTTTTAGGTCAATATTTAGTCAATATTTCCTATTATTTAGGAAATTTAGTTTTTTGGGGTTGGAATTAATTTATTGTTGCTTATTGCCATAATTTAATGTGCAAGTGCTCTTTTGAGAAAAGACGACTCTTAAAAGTCTAGCCTAAATCTAAATTTATAATTGTCACAATATATATTTAGAATTGAATTGGACTTTTAAGAGCCGTCTTTATAAAAGACGGTCTCAAGTAAGAATTTGTGTATGATGTGAGGATAATTAATTAGTTGTCTCATTTTTTAAATAATTGAAAACACTTTGCAACTTAATTTTTAACGTGTATTAGTATGTAATATGGTGTTACATAATCTGCTGAATAATTTAATTTTTTTGTGATTTGCTTAAAATGATAAAAATTAGCCAAAAAGAATATAATTTACCTTATCCAATTTGTGATTTGCGAACATCGAAAATTAACAATTGGTATGTAATGGGAGAATGGGACTCTTAACATCACAGGAATTGGCCGGATATTACTAGTTAACAAGCCACAAAATATTTAATTAACTATATGAAAAAAAATTGTTCTTTCAAATTAATATATTGTTGTTCTTCATAAATCTTCAATATTAGCATTTTTTAAGCGCTCACTCTTTTTTTTTTTTATCAAAAGTTTAGTGCTTAGTAGAATTGTAATTGTAATGTATTCAAAAACATTGTTCTAATTTTCATACTTAAGCTAATACCAAGCTCAATTAATATTGGATTATTTATTTCAAAAAAAAAAATATTGGATTATTCTTAAATAATCCCATTTATATACTTTAGTATAGGATAGTGAAAATAAACATACACAACATAAATAATCTTTAATACTACTCCCTCCGTTTCAGTTGACTCGTCCTATTTGACTTTTCACGGATTTTAAGGGTTGAGTGACTCGTCCTCACTTTAATCCTACCCCACTATCACCATCAATCATACATCATCCTATTAATTATTTAATATACCCACAAGTCACAACCACTATCTATTTATAATTTTTTTTTTATTTTCTACCCCACATATCACCATCAATCATACATCATCCTTACTTTTACCATACTGATTTGACGACTCTTAAGAAACGTGCTAAACCCAATGTTGCAACTAAAATGGGCTGTCTCACAAGATGAGGGTATCGTTTATTTATTTTTTATTTTTAGTACTTTTATATATTTATTTATTTATTTATTTATTATTTATAAATTGTTAAAAGGAAAATAATAAAAGGGGTTGTGTGATTTGTGAATTAAGTGGGAATATTTGGATTTTGTAGCCTAACTCAGATTCATATAATTTCATGTACTTTTGAGGAAATCCTACCAAACAATTAAATTTTGGAAATTTAGGGATTATATGTACTATTTTTATATGCCATTATTTATCCTATACTAGCTAGTAGCTACTATCATTTGTTAATAGTTAAACTTAAATTATAAGCTTGTTTAATTATGTTGATCACTTTAGAAGTGAATTAAGTATTTAAAAGGTGAAAATGTAGAAAAGTAGCAATAATATGTATGCTTTGTATGTATCTATGAGTGACATCATCACATCCTAGGTTTGAATAAAAATTTACATTAATATTGAATTGTTTAAAATATAAACAAATTTTATAGTTGATATGAGCATTTGAATTAGAATTAAATTAAATCTATTATTGTTGAGTATACATCTTAAGTATCATATTATATATAGAAAAATTAGAAGAGTTAACAACTATATATATGTTTCGGGTGAAACTTAGTTACAATTTATATTAAGTTGGGGAAGGGTAATGTCAAATATAAGCCCAAGTAGAAACGTCCACGTGTCGAAGTATAGGGTTGCCCAATCCAATTATTTGAGGTTGAATGTGATTGAAGATGGTCGAAAGTGGTTGAAGATCTTCAAATGAACCTACAAAATGAACAAAGATTACTGACCCGGGAGCGGCGCCCGGGAAAGCCCCTCCGATGCTTAAGTCAGGACGGGTTTGAATATGAAATGTGACAATGGAATTGCTTAGAGAGAATATGGGAGAAAAAACCTACTTCCTTAGGATGATTTTTGAGTATTTATAGTAGCTGGATTTGTACTGATAATGAAACTGATTGGATCTGATTTACGAATCGATAATCGATGAAACATTTCTGACACAGACTGATACTAAATATGAGGCCCAATTAATATGGGGCCTTGGGCCCAAAACAATATAAATGATCTAACTCTATAGTTTAACACCACTTGGAAAAGATACCAAAAATATATGTGTGCGAGTTTATTTCAAAATGAACAATATCATGATAATAATGTGGATTATTCTTTGACGTTTGGCTCAACTACTATGAATATCATTTTTCGAGGAAATTTTATTTGCAATTATCAGTTAAAATGTGGGAATATAAAATAATCATGTAGTGTTAGTGTGTTTAAAACTAATCTCAACGTGTTAATACTATCAAAAGATTGTCAATTTTCCAAAACTACAAAAATGTAGTACTTATAATTATTGCTTTTAAAAGGCAAACTATATCATTAATATTTTTAAGCAATAATTAGTATTTTAGATTTTTGAACTTAGACTTTTTTAATTGTATAGGACATTTTAGTAAAATTTTGTGCTATTGTGTACTTGAGAATTTTAAATTCATATACTATTTTGATTGGTTATGTAAGTTAAAGTTATATTATTAAAACTTATTTTTGGCAGAAAAATTGAATTACTCCCCACTCCACATGATAGTATCTAACTTAGATTCAAAAGTGACCCATTTAAACTAACTTGGTCAACTGTAATTATAATTATTAGTTTAAACTTTTAATTCAAAGGGTCTTTGTTAGAAAATGCAGAAAAGATAACTAATTAATGGGTAATATTTACTCTGTTTGGGCTAATATTGTTCCATCCTCTATAAAATTTTAATAACAGAAAAAATCAAACAAGGAGTTGTGGTCAAGTGGTAGAACATTAAAAAAAAAATGGGTCTTTGTTAGAAAATGGGTAATATTTACATTTTGATAAAAAAAAATGACATTTATATTACTTTTTTACTTTAGATTTAGCTATCCTATGTTTTACACTCTTATGACGGGACAGCTGCGACATTGTAAAACATTCTTCGCCGCATTCTTTGCATACCCAAGATTTTTTCGGATTCTTTTTCTTGCTCTTTTTCGTGTCTTTTTTCTGCGTTGTAGGATTTTTATTTGACGTAGATCCCTTTGTAGTCATCTGTAAAAAAAAAACAAAATAATTAGGTCTAATCATGGGCAGTTCTAGGGATGTTCGAGGTGCGCAATCGCACAAGGCCCCTAAACCTAAAATGCCTCATACAAAAAAATTATATTATAATAACCTTGTATTGAAGTAGAGTAGTTGGTTGGCGTTTTACTTAATATTTCAAGGGTCATAGGTTCAAATCTTGTAGAATATATTTTTTTCCTCTCCATTTTTAACACTTTCCAAAACAACTCTTTAACATCCTAATATTATCTCTTACATCATTTAATTTTTATTCATTCTTTAAACATCAATTATCACCAACTTAATTTATAAAAATAATCAACATTTTATTTATAAATTTTTTAATCCTTTCAACTTTTATTCTTTTTATTATAAGCCAATAAGCCATCAATCTATTGCTATTTTTTATCTTTCTTTTAAAATTAGAGATGAAAATTTAATATTAACAACTTGATTTAGTTATTTTATAAAATCAATATTAATATTAATAAACAAAAAATTAGGTTGAGTTTTTTATTTTAGTTTAAGAATTTATTCTGTTAAATATAAAATGCCCTATTTTTTAAAATTTATGAAAATTAAACAGGGCCCTACAATCTTTTGCTTCGCCCCTGGGTCTAATGTACTAGTTTTTCTTTCTTAATTTGCAGTCTATATTTAAATTGAATGAAATAGAGCAAATAAACTATTTTTTCAATCATGTCAAACCATTTATATGCCCTTCCTAAAAACACCAAAAATAAAAGAAAAACATATATATTATCCCTTACAAATTTTTTTCCCTAATTTGAAAATTAGATCGTGTCAATCAAATTCGCAAATTCGAGACACTGCCATTTAACACAAAATCTAAAACGATTAAAAATGAGTTAGATTAAATCCAAACCTTAATTGTTAAGTAGGAGAGACGCCTTTTTGACTGCCAAATTGATTAATGGAGGAGTTGTCAGAATCCAATCTGCCAACGAGATAATGATCTTGAAAAAAGAAATGAAAAAGAAACGATTTCAAGAATTTTACTCCCTCCTATTCAATTAGATTGTCCACTTTGGGTTTGGATCGGATTTTAAGAAAAAATTATAGTGGGGGGTATTATTAAATAATATAAGTTGGGATAGTTGGGGGTAATAAAAATTTTCCAAAAAAAAGGAAAAATTTCCAAAAAGGAAAGTGGACAATGTAATTGAATAGGAGGGAGTATTACGTTAAAAGTATGCTTGTTCTTGAATTACAATAGGTGTTCGGGAATGTAAGCGCCAAGGACTTAATTTTCATACCACGAATATTTATAATATAATATAATTGTCCCAAAGTGTAAGCGCCAAGGACTTAACGGCAAGTAAAGATGGGCACGGGTCTTGGACTCTAAGGGTGTAGACTAGAGGTGTTTAATGGAGCGGGTCGACCCAACGGGTCAAGGGTCGGGTCATGTTTAAACGGATCATTAGCGGATTGGGTCAATAATGGGGCGGGTCTCGGGCCGGGTCGGATAATTATAAGTTTTAATTGCGAAAAAAAATTACGACTTTATATTTATATTTTTAAATGATATTATTATATACATAAGTGGGTCGATCCATCGGGCCATAAAGTATAATAAAAAAATTATTTTATGTACTTTTTAAAAAAAGGGTCAAATTGGGTCGGATTTAAATGGGCTTCACCCGCCCCAACCCGTTTAACATTTGACATGACCCCCCTGCCCCGGCCCATTTAGCTTTTGACCCGCCCCGGTCCGTTGAACACCTCTAGTGTAGACCCAACCCAACCCTAATTTTAAGGGTCTGGGTCCACTTATTTTTGGACCGTATGGATCCAACTCGAATCTGGGTCTATGTCTTTAGAGTCCGGGTCAAGACTTTTGAGACCCAGATTTGACCCAAATCCGACCCACGAACCCATTTACATTTTTTTTAAAAAAAATTTATATTAGATATCATGTGTATTTAATTGTTTGATACTTTGATTTGAAATTTTGTTATATTATTTTGAAAATTGCATAATTTTAAACTTTGTTGGTTCATGTAATTTAAAATGTGGTCGTTGTATCTACACTTTAAGAATTAAAGACTTGATAAATATTTCGTTATAAGAACTTGAATGCGAAAAACTTGATATATTTCGCTCAATTAGTATAAAGTATTAGAAAATCCTCGTTAGTCGAAAATATTTAAATAATTTTATGCGAATGGTCGAAAATTGTACTTCATAGTATACTTTTAAATAAAATTTAGGAAAAAAAATAATATTGTTCTGGACCCAGATCCAGACCCTAAGTGTAAATTGTACTTCATAATATACTTTTAAATGAATTAAAGTGTAAATTTTCATCAAAAGTTGCATATCATTCCCATGGTAATGAAACTTTGATCACAAAAAAAAAATTTGTATACAAATTTCCATTATCACCTAACACCACATCTCTCAATGGTGATGCATTGGAATGAATTTTATGATGAAAATGAGAGTATTGAAGTTGGGAAAACATGGACATCAAAGTAGCTAAGAAATTTTCAACCAAAATTACACTAGATTTTTCATTCCCATTAACATCGTTTATTACCATCTACCAAACTGGCCGAAACTTCTTTTAACAAATTCCCTTTCCATTACATTTTCATATCTAATACCAAACACCCTCTAAGACAATATACAAAGATGACTTTAAAATTGTAAATAGCCAATATGTTTATAAGTTATCACTTCAAGAGAATAAATGTATATTGTGTCAGCCCAATAAAGATATATTCACCATGATACAGTAACATTTGAAAATTTGTATATGTATTCCCTCTCAGTTTGTTGGGGTTACACTTAACTACAAAGTTCTTATAATTTTGATTGAAGATTTGAAGGCGTTCATTCAAGTAATCACTCGTGTCTTATAGAATTATTAAATTTAAGTTCAATTATAGGATCCAATAAATATTAAAAAAATAATCAGATCTAATGTACTAGTTTTGATGTTTATATATAAAAAACACTTTAAAAAACCCCAACTGTATAAAAAACAAATCTCAGGCGAAGCTTCCTTTTCAAATTTCAAGCCGTCAGAAATTTTTTGGAGTTAGATTCGATCGAAGTGAAAGAATTTTGGTCGAAACTTGATATTGTAGCTGACAGAAACTTTGCCCCCAATTCGATAGCATTCAAGAATTCAACGACTCGGTCGAATTTCACTCAAAAATTTTCGATGCTTTCCCGGCAACGACGCCAAAAACTTATTGGGGTTTTATTTTAATACCGCAAGTGTACAGATGTTGTAATATGATTACGGGTCGATTCTCATGGAAACAAGATTAAAATTTAGTTTTGTTGAATTAACTACTTTAGAAACAAGATGTTTATAAGTTGTTCTAACTCTATATTGCAATTTAAAAAATCAACAAATATCAATAAACTTAAAGTCTAGGAAAATGGAATTTCCCGCTAATAACATATGATTATTTTAACAAGAATTACAATTTTAATACTTTGTTAAATTGGTTCACCAAAGAAATTCGAATTTAATAGGTTCTTTCAATCTCAACTTTCGCATTTTAATTGATTAACATGGCAAGACTAACTAATCACTAAGAGCATGTTTGGTATCTCATCTTCTGGACTTACAATTAATGATTATTTGATTATTGCTAATTACTTATTGATCACAAATCAAAATCTTTTTAAATAGACAAGTTGTTTACCATTCATTATTCACAAACCAAACACATATATTGAAGTTTTTACTAAAACTTTCCTGATATTAATTTCTTCCTGTTCTGTTCCCATCAACCCAACTCTATTCCCTGAAATTTGATAATGGATGTGGTTGACTCATACTCTTTCTTCAGCATTGCAACGTCCTGAGCTAAAACAGATCCTCTCGATCTATGGCTATGAATCCAAACTTGAAGAACTTCAAAACACCGTCGACAAAATCAAAAACGTGCTTCTTGATGCTGAAGCCAAGCAAGAGCTCTCCAATGTAGTCCAACTATGGATTGAGAATCTCAAGGATGTTGTCTTTGAAGCCGATGATTTGCTCGATTATTTTATCACTCTTGTCGAGCAGAAGCAGCACATTAAGGCTGATGGTAAAATATCCAAGAAGATGGGGCTCTTCCTTTCTCGTTCTAACCCTTTAGTCCTCGCTTACAAGATGTCTAAAGAGGTCGAGAAGATAGGGAAGAACTTGAGTTCTTTTGCTGATAAGATGTCATCTATGATGGAGTTTAGTCACGAGCCTATCAAGAATAGAAATCGCGAGACATGTTCTTATGTGGATGTAGTTGATATTGTTGGAAGAGAAGCCGACTTAGAGCATATTGTTGGTATGTTGCTTGATTATGATGTTCAAGTGATCTTTCTTTCCTTCCTATTGTAGGTATGGGAGGGTTAGGTAAAACTGCTCTAGCACAACTTGTGTACAATGATAAAAGAGTTGAAAGTGCGTTTTCTTTGAGGTTGTGGCATTGTGTTTCTGATCAAGATCAGAAACAATTGAACATTGTTGATATTCTTCGTAAGATTTTGGCTTTAATTATTAACAAGAAAGAATTATTTGAAAAGATCGTGCAAAGTCAACTTCAGAAAGAATTATTAAGAAATATTTGCTTGTTTTAGATGATGTATGGACAGAGAATTGCAATCAATGGAATGATCTAGTAAAATTGTTGAAAGTCGGTCAAAGGGGAAGTTGGATTGTGGTCACTACACGTTCAGAAGTGACTGCAAAATTCATCGGATGTGGTTCAATGTACAAGCTCCAAGGCTTGGCGAAGAAACAGTCATGGAGCTTATTTGAAAAGATAGCATTTGGTTCAGAGCACTCGAACCTTAATGATGATCAGTTGCTCGAAGTAGGGCAAAAAATTGTTGAAGCATGCGGTGGAGTCCCTCTCGCCTTACGAGTAGTAGGAAGTCTTGTATATGGTCAAGACAAGAGAAAGTGGCAAATAGTTCAAGAAGTCGGCATGGCCAACATGGACAATGACAATGGTATCACGCACATATTGAAGCTAAGTTATCAACATCTTCCATTTTCAATAAGAAATTGTTTTAGTTATTGCGCTATTTTTCCGAAGGATTATAGAATGCGAAAAGACCTGCTAATAAGCCTTTGGATTGCACACAGCTATATTGTTCCATATGAAGGCCAGAGCATTGAAGAAGCAGGTGAGGAACATTTTTTGATTTTGTTGAATAGGTGTTTTTTCCAAGATATACAAAAAGATGATGAGACGGGTAAGGTATGCTCAGTGAAGATACATGATCTTTTGCATGACGTTGCTCAAGGTGTCTCATGTAAGGAGATTCTTGCAGCAACTAACTACCATTAGTAGCAACCGTGATAAAAGAGTCCGCCATTTCTCAATTTCTAGAAACATAAAATATGAATATTTTCCTTTATTCAAAACTCATGTTCGTTCGTATCTTAATACTTATGAGAGCGATTATGAAGTATTAAACGTCGATAAATTTATTGTGGTTAAATTAGTGGAAAGTTGCAAGTACCTAAGGGTATTAAAAATGGTAGAATTAATTAAGAGATAAATGTTTGTCGGACTCCATAGGTAACTTATTCCATCTACGATATTTAGATCTGTCAAACAACCTTAGATTAGCAGAGCTTTCAAAGTCAATAACAAAATTATGTAATCTAGAAACCTTAGTTTTACATAAATGTTTTTTTTTTTGTACGAGCTATCAAAAGATTTGAGTAGGTTGGTCAAACTTAGAGTCTTAAATATATCAGGTTGAGGCATGGACAAATTGACTTGTCTTAGCAGATTGAGTAATTTTATAGTGGGTGTTGAAGAAAGTTGTTCAAGTAATTGGATGAAATGGTTTGTGGGGTTAGAAGAGTTGATGGCTATTAAAAATCTTAGAGATGATCTGAGGATTATGATTATGTGGCCTAAAGAGTATAAGAATTTTGGTAAAGAAGGCCGGAGGAGAAGAGGATTTTATTTGAGGGATAAGAAACATCAAAATCACATTGATATTTTTTTTGATGAGGGGCATTATGATAGTATATTATGGGATGATGATGAGGGGCGTCAAATTTATCAAATAAAGTTTAAAAAAATTAAATTAAATATAACAAAACAAACATGATATTAAAAAGTAATATTGTTTTATACAAAATCTCAATAAAAATAATAAACTAAAGCCAAAAGCTATCTAATTGTTCCGTTGTATTGTAAAAGTCTTGTATTGACTCATCATCGGTTCCAGTAGCATGAAATTTTTTTGTTAGGAGAGAGTAAAAAATTATTCTCTCTCCTTTAAGCCGCGAAATATAAATTCGATTTCTTTTTTCAACCTCTTCGATCTTTGCAGAAAATGACGACTTTCCAAGGAACAAACTATATTCGCCAAGATTTTTAATTTCTACCCATTTATGCTTCTGAATATTAAACTTAAAAACTTGAACGCATAATCCAATAAACTTGATAAATACTGTTATAAGTTGACCTTCACACTCAACTAGGTGATATGAATGAAATGTATTGAAGCATAACTGAGGTGGCATGCTATAAACTTGCCAATTTTCTTCTCCGTCTATTAATGCAAATGATCCAAGATAACCATTTATATCGAGAATGTAAAAGCATCCCTGAATGTAAATAGGACTGCTGATTCCAATTTGAAATCGATTGTTTTCGTTTGGAAACGTATAATACGTCCAAGATGTATCACCAAATCGGAAATAAGCAATTTCGTTATCTAAGGGATCAAATGCAACCATTAGAAAGTCCGGAGAGTTAGGGTATGATGAGAATCCGATACTTGTAAGATCAAAAAAAGTATTAAAATGGGTTGGAAAATCTATTATGACTCTAGTGAAAGGATTGAAGAACTTGAGTAAGGATTTCCCTAATTGAAAACTTGAAATCATAATTAACCATCCATTATTAGAATAATAAAGAGTGGAAGGGTTTGGAAATATGCGTAAGCGAGTGTAGTATGAATCCGATCGGAAAGGATCCATCACTTTACATAATCCATCTTCATCATCCTTAAAGAAGATAAATAAAGGAATCCTATTATGAGAGATTCTCCATTCAGGAATCAATGGAATCACTTCTTCACATTTCTTACAAGAAAGTCGTAAATTCCAATAATCGAACAAATGTGTTGTGTGTGTTGAAATTAAATATATTATATCATCCGGAAGCTTAATCAATGAGTTCTCTTCAATTCTTTGGTTGGGAAGTTGCTTCATCTCAATTATCCTCTCTTGTTTTTTAATGCTTCCTAGTCTGTGAAAGGAAACCATATGAAAAATTAATTATTCCACGATTAGGGCCGGTCTTAGAGGTGGGCAAGAGGGGTCGTTGCCCAGAGCCTCATGTCAAAAAAAACAAAATTAATGGTTGTAGAAGGGTTCATGTAGTTGATAAATTGCAAAGGAAAAGGGCCTCAATCTGCTATTTCGCCCTAGACCCCAACATATTTAGGGTCGGCCCTGTCCACGATAATGTATGTTTACGATCATTACGAGATTAGTTGATACCTCCTCTGGATTTTAATAGTTGCTATAGTTTTCGTAATGACTATTGTTGATCAACAGACTTATTTGGCTTATAATCAGGCCCGGCTATAAGCCTGTGCAAGCTGGGCAGCTGCACAGGGCCCAGCCAAGGTCCATTTAAATAGGGCCTCACTTAGTGTACAATTATATATTAGTGTAATTAAGTTTCAATGAATTAGTAGTGGGCTAGTGGCGCAACAGCAACTTCTCATATCATGAACAATACGCCATGTCCTAGGTTCGATGCTTGTGAGCTTATGAATTTTTAATTTTTGTTTTGTTTTGTTTTGTTTTGTTTTGTAATTAAATTGAAATTTTAGTTGCTACTTATTAGGCTCTATTACATACTTTCATTTATAAGTTATAATTTTTATTTAAGTATAGCTCACAAATAACTCTAATTGAAGTTATTAAAATATTGAAAAAAATTAAAGCTCTTACTCATCAAACATTATTTTATTTTATATTAAATTGTACCCTAAAAACACAAATCTAAATTCAATATCTTCGTCTTTATGATATGAGATTCTTTTTCAAATTGAATTTTACGAAGTATGTTGATCATTTATCATATAAATATAAATTAGTGATCTCTAAATTTTTATCAACTTCGATGCTATTTTTTTAACAAAAGTCGATGTGTCATTTTTTTTGTCAACCATTCAGTTTAATATTGTTATCTTATAATTCAATTTTACAAAACTAATTTAATAAATTAAGAATTTTCTAAAAAACATTATGAATTTAACAAAATTAGCATTTTAAGAAATTCAATAAATAAAGAGTGAAGGGCCCATTTTATTATTCGTACAGGGCCCCTAATTCCTTCGAGACGGCCCTGCTTATAATATTTCTCTATATACTCCCTCATATTCACTCAAGTTGTCCCATTTTGTTTTCACACTTGCCGAGACAACATTTTAACCCTTAATATCTCAAATTATGGTTAATTAAAAATTATAAAAAGTTGATATTAATAATCTTTGTATTAAGACAAATCAAACAAGATCCCATGGATTAAGAGTAAAATACAAATTAAGAGTAATAAGTGAATAGTGCCCAAGAACAAATGGGACAACTTGAGTGAATAGGAGGGAATATAATACAAAACATAATTAAATCGTTATATTAACTTTTTAGAATATTTTATCATATCAAATTAAAGATATGAAAGATTAAAATCGTGCATTGAACAACGTAAAACACAAAAATATAGCAACTATTATAAACCCTTAAAAACATGTTTGGATCTGGATACTAAATGATAGTAATGAGAATGATTTGTAGTGTTCATTTTCATGAAATATCACGGTATAATTTTCATGGTAATGAAACTTTGATTTCAATAAAGTTTTTTTTTAAAAAAATTTTTCAATACTACCACTTAATACTTCATTCTTCATACCAAATTTTCATATGATAACACATTAAAATGAATTTTGTGAAATATATAAAATGAATAGAGGAAAATGCCAAGAAATCTTCCTACCAAAACTACACTTAATTTTCATTATCATTTATAAATCATATATAACATTTAATACCTACTATCAAATGGATCGTAAATACAATAAGTACTCCCTCCTATTCACCATATGTGTTGAATTTGACTTTTCATCAATTTTCAGGCAGTCAAATGGGACCACATGTGTATGAGAGAGAGTTCAATTTATAGTATGGTGTAACACATGTGTATGAGAGAGAGTGCAATACATATTGTCAAATGGGACCACATATGTAGGAGAGAGAGTCCAATTATGGTAAAAAAGAGAGACCCAAAATAGAAATGAGACATTTGAGATGACTTATAAGTTATAACTCAATACGGAAATAGGACACATGTGCTGAATATGAGGGAATATTAATTAAGCATAATTTAGTAAGTAATAAATTAAACCAACGTACCTCTGGATTGGTTGTGATAAGAGTGTTGCATTCACCCAAGCATAACTGCTTACAGGAGTTGTCAAGTTTGGAGAAAGAGAAAGTAGGATCATACTCCTTTCAACTATGTTGTAACAAAACATAATACTCTCATTGTCCCTAATTTGATACACACAATTCTCCAGAATATCGGATGATCCCCAACACCAAGTGCAATCACCATAACTTAAAAAATAAGCACGACCATTCAAAGATTTAATCTTCACCCAATTTTTGGTCGGAAAATCCAATTCAAACACACTTACTTTACTAATATTATCATCATAAGAATTTCGTATATATGTAATGACGCAATACAAATGATCGTAAGATTCAACCAGATATATCACACAACGAAGTTCCATAATATCATTATCCCGAGGTATAAGCGCCAACGATTTAATGGCAAGTGAGTAAGAAATATTGGTATTAGCTTCTTCATCAAGAACCTCAATAGCCGTCACATAATATTTCATTTCATTAGTTCTTGGATTTCGAATTATGGTCTGACTATAAATAATACCATGCATTATAACATTATTTCGTATTTTTTCTATTCTCTGGCCATTAAGTTCAAGCTTTTGAGTGTTCCAATTACTGATTGAGGTTTCAGTTGTTATATGACATGAAAAAACTTGGTCTTTAATAAACAAGCAGAGTAATGAATTAGCGGAATTTGGGGGAGACGTAAGGGCACACGTTGCTTTTTCATGTTCATCATTATCATCATTAATATCATCTTCTTCTTCCTCTGCTGATTCTTTTCTAGGTAATCGTGGTAATAGAGGAAGACTGATTGATTGCAGAGTAATGAGATTACACAAAGAAATAATATTATGATCTTTAATATTACGTAAGATTAACCATCCATGGTAAGAACCCAAAATATCAAAGCCACGCAATTGAGGAATACTTTTGATGAAGGACTGATGATTAGTTTGTAAAGAAGACGTACTACAAAATGTTTGAATCATTTTATTTCTTGAATTTCCATGTGTAAGTACCAGCCATGGTGAATTACCAACAGGTGGTGCAACCTTTTTGTTATTTGCGTCTTCCATTGATCAAGTGAATTTACTTTATATATTAACAAGATTTTTATTGCTATTGAAAAAAAAGACAAAAATTAAGATTAGCAACAGATATTAACAGAGAATGAAAAAAATTAGGCGGATGAATAATCGTATATACTACTATGAAAAATAAATAATAAAAAAAAATTATATGTATATTTTTTGTTTTAGTCTAATTATTATAATTATTTTATCTTGTGGCTCAATGGATAGAGCATCTGCATGTGGAGCAGAAGGTTTGGGGTTCGACCCCTACTAGGCGCAGGTATCAATTGGGGGGTTTCTTGACTGCGCGCATTTCTCTTTACTCCCTCCTTAGGGGTATAGTCGTATAAGTATGATTTGTCCGCATCCTTCAAGAAAAAAAAAACTCCCCACTCGGACCCTGCCTTGTGCGGGATACCGAGAAGGTCCTTTACCTTTACCTGTATTTTATCTCTAATATATATAAAACCATACTATAATTAAATTTAAAATTATACCAAATATCTTACTTTAAAAGAATTATATCAATTAACAAAATAGAAAACAAAAATCCATTAAAAGTGGATGAAAAATCAAGCAACTATAAAGCAAAATTGAAATCTCATTCCGTAACCGAAAATAAATTAAATTAAATTCCACTTAAATTAGAAACATGTACGACACAAAAAAAACTGATTCATTAAAAAAAAGGAAGAAAAATGGAATATTAAAATGGAAGCAGTATTCAAAATAAGCCAAAATTAAATTATGATCCAACATAAATCATTAACATATGATTGAAACGAGACATATCCTATCGTCTTTAGGTTAGGAATAATCAAACCTAATATAAAAAAGATATCATTTATTTTGCAAATTAATTAATTTAAATTCTATAACAAATAATAAATGTATAAATTTTTTGTAATACATGGGTATATAAAAAATAATAAACAAAAATCCACTAAAAACGGATGAAAATCAAGCAACCAGCAAAAGCCCATAAAAAAATCCATTTCCATGACTGTTGATACTATTAATTTCCAACATTAATTCCACCATAAGCAACATAATTAGTATGTAAAAAAAATGAACTTTATCATTCCATGAAAAAAGTTTGGGAAAATCGTTACTAACAAATAAGAATTAATCTGATAAATAAAAAGAATAAAATCAAATGTTACCTGATTCAATAGCACCAGATGATTTGGAGAATAAGAGCGATATTATATCTTCTAGATAATATGTATGACTACCTTTAATTAATGTTCTCACTTTTAATTTTTTTTCTGATAATATGGATGAGAAAGAGAAAAAGGAAAAAGAATAGTATAACCTAGAACAACGAGGAACGCTATATATATATATATTTTTTTCATAACAACAACATAGCACTCATGGCTCATAACCTAGAAAAAGTCTAAAGTAGATTTGGTCCATATAAACTTTTTGGTGGAAGAAATTTTTACTTTCACTCTTTACCCTACTTTGAATCTCTCACCCCCCTACCCTACCTTCAATTTTTTTAAAAAGAAAAAAAATAATTTAATTTAATTTTTGAAAATTTTTAATTTAGATTTAATTTTTTATTTAAATTTTTTAATTTCTAATTTGCAATTTTAAATTTTAAATTTTTTTAAAATTTATATTTTTTTAAAAAATTTTTAATTATTTATTTTTTATCTTTTTATTTTTTAAATAAATTTTTTAAAATATTCTGATTTGTAAAATTTTTTTTTTTTTTATTTTAAATTTTTAAATTTTTTAGTTTTTATTTTTAATTTTTTTTTAAAGTATAAGAATAAAATGGACGGAGTGTTAAAGTATAAGAGTAAAATGGACGGAGTGTTAAAGTATAAGAGTAGGGTGAAATAGCTGCGACAATGTCTGGATTGATTCATGTCCAATTTGGATTAGAGACTGTGTGATTTCTGATTTTACTCCTTAATAAGATAAGATTCTCTTTAAAAAAATACTCTTGCTATTCACTTTAAATGTCTCATTTGATTTTTCAATACTATTCATCAATCACTTATTATGTGCTTTGTTTTTAATCTATGAGTTAAAATACAGTCAAGTGGATTAATCTTGTTTAATTGGTCTTGTAAATTTATTAATATCAATTTTTTATAATTTTTACTCAAGCACAATTAGAGATATTGAAAATTAAAAACATGCATTGAAAAATGTACCAAAATTAAATGGGACATATAAAGTGAATAGGAGGAAGTCCATTATGGAGTTTCAACTATCAATTTAAGTTTTTGGTTAATTTATTTTCACAATATAATATTAAAGTCAATGTTACAAGAGTTATAAGTTCGCTTTTGAAATTTTATGTGTAATGGGTTTTCTATATATCGCCACTAACTTAAGGGTAGACTCAAAGAGGCTTAGCCCTTTACATTTTTTTTTAATCTAATAAAATTAAAATATAATCCAAAATTTACAAATTACAATAAAAAATACAGTTTTAAAGTTCAAATTTTAGCCTCTATTTTATTTGGATTATTTACAACTCAATATCCACCACAGTCGATACATACTAGCTCTCACATGATCAATTTGTACTAGTAGCAAAAATTAGTAAATCGTTGCTTTTTATAAACTTAAATTGCAAACAACTAAAAGTAAGTCATATAATCATTTTTGTTGATCATAATTTTCACAGATGCAAAATCAACGGTATATATTACTCCTTATAATTTATAAAGAGGCAAATCAAGTTACACTAGCCTGTACCATGCTAAATAAAGCATCACAAAACTTCATAAAGGAGTATAAAAATAACAAATAATTATGTTATAAGTTTTAGTTCAACTAAATTGCTCGTGTTGACCATTTATATCTAATATAAACTAAAATTAACTGCAGCCTAAATATGTAATTTAGTAACTTTTCAACAAAAATAAGAGAACAAAATTGCATAAAATTTTACCCAGTTTAAAGAAAATTGATTTATCGTTTGATATTTTATTAGCTACGTACCTTTCAATTCATTGCAGTGGATAAATATACAATTTACAAAACAATAAATCAATAATTGACGAGAGAATCATTCGTGACTCTTGAGCTACCTATATTGCTTTATTAAAGGGGTGTTGGCAAATGACAACTAGATTATTATTTATTTATTTATTTTTACTTTAGAGTTTTTAGTTAGCTGACAAATTAATTTTAGGGAAATTATCATTGGTGCTCTGAGGTATGCGTTTTTATCAATGGTGTATAAACTTATTTTTGTATTCCAATGGCACCCCTGAGGTTTAATGGTAATAACAACCGTGACACTTTTGTACTTTTTCCGTTAACTAACCGTTAAATTTGAAATAAAAACGCATACTTCAGGGGCACCAATGATAATTTCCCTTAAACCTCAGGGGCACCAATAATAATTTTCATATATAATAAAATCAAAGTTAACGGTTAGTTAACGGAAAAAGTACAAAAGTTCACGGTTGTTATTACCATTAAACCTCAGGGGTGCCATTGGAATAAAAAAATAAGTTTATACACCATTGATAAAAACACATACCTCAGGGACACCAATGATAATTTTCCTTAATTTTAAGTTAAAGTTAAAAAAAATATTTAGAATAATTTTTTCATGAGCTTTAGCTTTTTTACTCATTCTTTTTTAATATTTCAAAAAACTGATAACCAACAATTAATTTATACATTTTTATAACTGTTAACTTAAACAACTAACTAAAATTACAAGTTTATCATTTAAAATTTTCGGTCCGTCAAAGTTAAGAATATAACTTTTGGTTTTTCTACATTGCTTTATTAAAGCTAATTATAGTGGAGCAAAACTATATCTCCTTTATTCAATACCCAATCACTACCGTTACCATTCTTTAACTAGCATACTCTTTTATTCATCTTTACTTTATCATTCTCCATTTCTAATCCCAAACAATGAATTTTAAGACAAATCAAAAACTATTTTTTTATTGAATTTTAGCTTTTTAGTCGCTTTTTCTTAAACATTATAAACAACCAACAACCAATGATTAATTTTTACCAAATACGTATATAACCAGTTGGTTTATACAATTGACTTATCGGTCAATATTTTCAATTGACCAAAACAACCAACAATGATTTTAACCAACCAATATTCATTCACAAATTCTTACTTGAGACCGTCTTTTGTAAAGACGGCTTTTAAAAGTTCAATCTAATTCTAAATATATATTGTAACAACTCTATATTTAGAATTGAATTGGGCTTTTGAGAACTGTCTTTACAAAAGCATGCCCTCTCTTGAGAAACCGTCTATAGTAAAGACGTTTCTCATGAGCCCAATCCATATCTCCCTTTTTAACTTATAACACCACCAATTAATTTTTTTTTTAAATTTATAAATTGGGTCATGCCAAAACTTGAGACGTCTATTGTGTAAACTGTCTCAAGTAAGAATTTGTGTTACAAAAAATGGTCTCTCAAAAGAGCAACTTTCATTGATTCGTCTGTTTTGCTTTTGCTTTTGCTTTTGCTACGTTACTTTATTAAATTAAAATGAACTATAATGGAGCATTGTGAAAACTATTTCTCCTTTATTCAATACCCAAACACTACCATTACCATTCTTTTCCCATCATTCTCCATTTCTAATCCCAAAAATGGATGTCATCGGAACAGTGATGTCTGTTTCACAAACCCTCCTTGCAGCCCTACAATGTCCAGAACTCAAAAAGATTCTCTCAATCTATGGCTATGAATCCCAACTCCGTGATCTCGAACGCACAGTCCGCACAATCAAGGCTGTCTTTCGCGATGCAGAGGCGAAGCAAGAACTCTCTGAAGCCGAAAAACTACTGATCGAAGACCTTAAGGATGCTGTCTTTGAAGCCGATGATTTGCTCGACGAGTTCGTCACTCTTGCTGAGAAGAAACAACACTTGAAATCTGATGGTAGTCTGTCCAAAAAGACGCGTCTCTTTATTTCTCGATCGAACCCATTTGGGATTGCTTATAAAATGTCTAAAGGGGTTAAGAAGATTAGGAAGAAGTTGGATGGTATTGCTTATAACAAGCAGTTTTGCTTTGAACATGATCCTGAACCTATTAGAAAGAGAAGGATTGAGACTTGCTCTTATGTAGATGTGGAGGGTATTATTGGGAGAGAAAGGGAGTTAGAAGAGATTATTGGTATGTTGTTTGATCATACTATTAATGTTCAATGTAATGTTTCTTTCCTTGGTATTGTGGGGATTGGAGGATTGGGTAAAACTGCGCTTGCGCAACTTGTGTATAATGATCCAAGGGTTATTAGTAGTTTTGGGTTGAGGTTGTGGACTTGTGTCTCTGATCAAGATCAAAATCGATTAGATGTGGTTGTGGTTCTTAGGAAGATATTGGGTTCGGTTAAAAAAGAGAATGAGGATCGGGGTTCTACCTTGGATCGTGTGCAGGGCCAGCTCCGGAAAAAGCTAGCAGGAAAAAAATACTTGCTCGTTTTAGATGATGTGTGGACTGAAAGGCGCGAGCAATGGTGTGATTTGATTCAATATTTGAATGGTTGTCAGAAGGGAAGTTGGATTGTGGTAACTACACGTTCTCATAAGACTGCATCAATGTTAGGTGGCCTAACTTATGAGTTGCAAGGGTTGTCAAAGGAAAATTCGTGGCGATTGTTCGAAAGGGCTGCTTTTGGACCATATAATTCTAGCCCCCCAGATGATGTCTTGGTCGAAATTGGGCGAAAAATTGTTGATGGGTGTGCTAGAGTTCCTCTTGCGATACGAGTGGTAGGCAGTTTTCTTTATGGTCAAGAGAAGAGTAAATGGGAGTCGGTCCAAAAGCTCGGATTAGCAAACATTAAGGAGAACGAAGATGACATAATGTCGATTTTAGAACTAAGTTATCATCATCTTGAGTCTCCGTTGAAGAGTTGCTTTAGTTATTGTGCATTGTTTCCTAAGGGTTTTATCATAAGAAAAGAAATGTTGATAAGGCTTTGGATAGCTCAAGGTTATATTGTTTCATTAGATAAATTGGGTGTGAGAAACATTGAAGAAATTGGAGAGGAATACTTTTTGGTGTTGTTGAGAAGGTGTTTTTTCCAAGATATTTGGAAAAATTCAGTGGGTGATATTGTATCATTTAAAATACATGATCTCATACATGATCTTGCTCAAAGGATTTCGAGGAATGAGATTAGCACATCAAGTGACATTAGTGGCAAGCTAGATAAAAGGGTACGTCATGTCTCAACTTCTAGCAACAATGAATATGGCAACTCATTGAGCAAAACCCATATTCGTTCGTATGTTCGTTTCAATACATACGACAATGTTGAATCGTTGAAGGTAGATGAGTCGTTTGTGGAGAAATTAGTCGAAAATTGTAGGTACCTTAGGGCTTTAGATCTCATTAGTTTACCAATCAAAACTTTGTCGAGCTCCATAGGTAAATTGTTACATTTAAGATATTTAAATCTTTCAAACAATAAGAATTTAGAAGTTCTTCCTAAGTCAATAACAAAACTACTTAATCTACAAACCTTAAAGTTAGATAGTTGTACAAATTTAAAAGAACTCCCAAAAGATTTGAGTAGGTTGATCAAGCTTAGGTTCTTAGACATATCACATTGTTCTAGATTGAGTTACATGCCCATAGGCATGGATAAATTGACTTCTCTTGTCTTCCTAAGTAATTACATAGTTGGTGATGAAGAGAGTTGTTCCAGTTGGAAGCAATGTATTAGAGGGTTGGAAGAACTAAAGGCTCTTAGTAATATCAAGGGTTCTCTTGAGATCAAGATAATGTGTCCTAAAAGAGATAAGAATGTTGTTAAGGAGATTTGTGAAAGACAAGGATTATACTTGAAGAGTAAGGAACATCTTAATCAAATCGAGATTGATTTTGAAGATAAAGAGAGCGATGGAAGATTGGATGATGAGGAAACAATGGTTTTGATGGAAAATCTACACCCGCATCCTAATCTTAAGATGTTAGTCGTGCATGGATACCATGGTGCGAGAATGCCTGATTGGGCATCCTTATTGCATAACCTTGTGATTCTTAAGCTTCATGAATGTAAGGAGTTGGAGTACCTAGGAAATTTTAGAAGTGTAGAAGAAGTGTGTTTTTTCCCTTCACTTGAAGAACTTCATTTAGAGGATTTACCAAAGTTGAAAGGATGGATAAGGGGTGGGGTAAGAGTGGAAGATGGGTGTAGTAGTAGCAACTCACAATTGCAATTAGCACCCTATTTTCCTCATTTGAAGGAGTTGAAGATAGATCGTTGCCCTGAGCTAAAATGGGTTCCCACGTGTCCTAAGTTAGAGGTTTTGTTTTTAGAGGAACCCCATAAGCGAGGAATGATAAACACCGATAGGGATGATACATTAGGAGAAGCTCCGAAATTGAAGAAGGTGGAAATAGTTAATGTGACATGGTTGAAATCTCTACCCATGGAGGCTTTTCAACGCCTTGAATGGTTGCATATCAGGAACGACGAGGAGCTTGAGAGTTTGGGAGACATTAGGGAGGTGTTTCGAGGGTGCTCTTCTTCTCTTAAATATCTTAATATTCAATTTTGCCCGAAATTAAAAAGTGTTGTTTCTCGAGGATTGGAGCATCTCGTTGCCTTGGAGGAATTATACTTGTTAGATTGTGTTGATTTAAGTTTATCGGAAGAAAATGAGGGAGAGGTTGGTACTCATGTTGGCATCGGTAGCATGATACGTCTATACATTCTACCCTCCCTTCGCGTCTTGCAATTGTGGAATCTCCCGCAACTAGTGAATTTGCCAAACTGGATGCAATTCTTGCCCGCTCTCCAAAAACTTCAAATCTGTTTTTGCCCTGGACTAAAAGCAATGCCGATTTGGATGCCTAAACTTAAGTCACTCAAGCAACTTGATGTTTCCTTCTGTTTGGAAAGCCTGGCGAGAAGATGTCAAAACGATCCACCAGGGGAGGATTGGCCTTACATTCAACACATCCCGAAAATTCTATTTGAGTTTTGTTTCGACTGAGTTACCCTACAGCTGCTCTAGCCTCTAAGTCAGTAGCCAGGTTGTTTCTCTCGAACCTTCGTGTTCTTTTAACTTCTTCCAAAACTTGAAACATATAGTCCAGTCTTGTAACTAACTGGTGTTTTTGTTGTATGTTGATTGGTCAGGCCGCTTGATTTGAACGTAATGGTACTCTTCAATATTCTGTAAAATGATTGTTTTCCTCTCTATAATTCAGATTCTTTTATGGCAATTCGAATTACAATTTGTCTTGCAATATGCAGGGAAGTTGTGTGCAGTGCTCATCACTAGGGCGGTTAGTTTCTGTTAAAATAATCTAAAAAAATATAGGATTTTAATTAAAAATAAAACTATCTAAGATAAAAGATAATATAATAGAAGTTCCTACAAAAGAACTAAACAATAAAAATATCTAAAATATCATATTAGAAGATTCTAGAAAATGTAATTAAAAAATTAAAATATCTAAGATATTTTAATAGGGTTATGCCTATAAATAATTAAATACCCTTGATGTAAATAAATTTTGACAATGAATTAGAAAAACCATTTTATATATATTTGTTTCCTTCCTCCCGAAACAAATCAATTTAATACTTTCCAATCCATATTTTCTTACAGTTTCAAGCACATATACAAAGCTTCTCACAATTCGGATTATAGAGTGGATGCAACTATGAAACATACTTTGCCTTCTTGTCTTCTAGCATAAGACTTAGCTGATTTGATAAATATCTTGTAAATTTGATGTGATATTTGTGTATGAGTTTTCTTTAATCGATTCGATTCAGAATTAATTTCGGTTAGTCAGGTCAAATTTAGACATATCTATAAATGTCGAATTACGGGCTTAAAGTTTAATTATTTTGAAAATCAAAGACTCAACATTTTTTTTGCGAATTATGATCACTAAAGTATGAATGTCGACAGTGTTCCGGCCAAATCACACTATTCCGATTACTTAACCTAACATTTTGATACCTAAAATGGTTAGAATAATTGTGTGACTTGACCTGAATGTTCTAGACATTGGTAACTTAATAGTTGTAATTTACAAAAAAATTACTGAAGCTGTGATTCATTAACGACATAAACTTTAAAATTGTAATTTGTAAATTTTTCAAAATTTAAAAACAAAGGATTACGAGTTTTTCAGAGTGTTGTGTTTCTTACCCAAACAATGTTCTTTCATGTCAAAGCATATATATCCCTTTTCAAAAAAAGAAAAGAAAAATAAAAGAATATATATATATATATATATATATATATATATATATATATATATATAGAAGCTTTTCAAAACATAACTAACTTTCAAAATAAACAAAAACAGAAAAACGTACGAACTATATAGAAGTTAGAGATGAATTTAAACATGGAGGAATAATAAGAAATTCACAAAAACTTTAAAAACTGATAATCTAAATTCACTCCAATTATATCTGACTCAATCAAATTCAAGATGCTGTCATCCAACACATTTTCTAAAACGATCAAAAACGAGTTCAATTTTGTCAAGAAAACTGTCGATATTGAAAAAAGACTAATTGTTGGGAGAGACAATCTTTTTTTAAAAAATGGACATATAACACGTTCCCTAATTTATTGTGTTAGCCTCGATAATGGAACAGTTGTCGAAGAAGCTTCTACGAAGAGGTTTAAAATTTACGAGAATCCAGTCTTCGAATGAGATTATAATCCTGAAAAAGAAGAAAAAAAAATGATTTTGGACGTTACTTTAATAGAAGAATTCGAATACGAAGAATTCGAAAATAGTATGAATGAGGAGGAAGAAATAAAGATTGATGAAAATGATAACAAGAATTGTTGATGTGTTTTTTTAAAATATTACTCCTAAAGAATTATAAACATCATAAATTGTTTGATGGATGTGGTTTTTTATAAAAATCTTAGCATTATTTGTTCTCATAATGTTATAAATGTTAAAAGACTCCTAATACAAAATTGAAATTTTGCTCTTACAAAAATTTGCTTAAATAACATGTAAAATATCCTCAAAAAATAACATGTAAAATAAACATAAATGATTGTTCAAGGGAAGTGCGCACATTAATTAAATGTTAAGGCAATAATCCTCAAATAATTGACATATTTTTAATGCATATACTGGTCATGGGTCCAGGACCCTGTTGGACCCGTCTCAGACCCGCCCCTTTTTTAAGGATTCGGGTCTTATTTTTTGAGACCCAACGAATTCGGGTCGGATCTGAATCTAAAAAATAATTAGCGGGTCCGGGTTCAATATTCGGACCCTGGACCCGCTTTTTGGACCCTTATAAATATTAAATTGTCCATTTTTATTTGTCTTCTACGTATGAATTCTGCCCCCAACACTTATTTTCTTTTCATATAATCATAATATATATAAATAATATATATGCTACGTGCTAAGTACTAACCCAATTACCCTTATTTCATGGACTCGAACTAGTGTTTATAATAGAATTTAAGCGTATATGGGTGACGCTAAGCGAGTTTTTAGATGTTACATTAGTATTAAATATTTGTAAAATACAATAACTCTCTTACAAATATACCGAAAAATACAATAACTTACAAATGTTTCAAATTTGACGTATCAAAAAGACTTTTTTTAGACCTTCTAAGATCCCATTAAAGACCCTAGACCCATCAGATTCGGAGGGTCTGGGTCCGGATCTGAAAATTTTGAACCCTTAGAATTCGGATCTGGGTCTGGATCTCAAAAAATTAAAAGGGTCCGGGTCCGAATCTGGTTGGACCCGCTCTAAACCCGCCCCATGACCATCCCTACATATAACCTTATAAACAAACTAATACAAGTACTAATTAATTTTGTAAATATTTAAATACTTCCTCCGTTCTATAATACCTATTATTGATATTGATATTTTTCCACATAATATGTCACACTCAGACTCAGTAGCAAATATTATGGACTAGCCGACTAGCAAATATTATGGACCGATTATAGTTGTGGGACGACATGAGTCCAAGGAATCAAGATGTAAAGAAGCATAGACAATGAGAATCCCCATTCCCCACCTAATCATGAATGGAGACAATAATAATGTCTTTCCTCAAAATAGTCAAATAATAATGCTATTATTCTAAGAATCAATAAAACATACACTATTAACACTGTACAACCATGAGAACAACTCATTATTAATTTATTTTTCCATCAATTAATTTAAAATTGTAACTATATTCTTTAAAGTTATAAATGGTCGTTTTAAGGAGGGGTTCGGCATAGGTTTTTTTAAATCTATGTAATAAATTTACTTAACCGTTACGTTAATTGTTGTTTGGTATGAGATTGAGTTGACCCCAATCCATCACCAAAGGGCAATGAATATCCTTATTCCAATAGATTGTGAGTTGTGACCGGTAACAATTTCATTTTCTTCTTCTTTGTAATAGTGCGTCTTTATAAGCTTCAAATTATCATCTTTCTCCTCTTCTCATGCTCTTTAACGGCGGTTTATGTGGTAGTGGGACGATTGTTATGTTGGTGGTTGAAGAAAATCTAATTTTGAGAATATGACGTAGATGATGCATATATGCTCTCCTTTTCCTCATTCTCTTAACTGATTACCTCTCTTTATACCAAACAATACTTAATAATAATAATAACACTTGACAATGCCCTTACTTCTTTTAACAAATTCTCTTTCCATTACATTTTCATATCTAATATCAAACACCTTCTAAGACAACATACAAAGATGACTTTAAAATTGTGAATAGTCAATATGTTTATAAGTTATTACTTCAAGAGAATAAATGTATATTGTGTCAGCAAATAAAGATATATTCACCATGATACAATCACATTTGAAAATTTGTATATGTATTCCCTCTCAGTTTGTTGGGCTTACACTTAACTATGAAGTTCTTACAATTTTGATTGAAGATTTGAAGGCGTTCATTTAAGTTATTAGTCATGTCTAATGTTTAAAATAATTTTATATAATTATACATTTATTCTTAAATTATAGAATTATTAAAATTTAAGTAAATTTAAAAAAACAAAATAACTAGGTCTAATGTACTAGTTTTGATATATAAAATGATACTCTTTTCGTCCCATTGAATTTGCATCATTTTCTTTTTTGGTACGTTTCACTTCATTTGCATCATTTTTATATTTGAACAATGGCCCACTGCTTTCTTTTAATTTCATCCATACATTTCAACTCTCTTTTAAATTTAACCATATAATTTATTCTCTCTCTTTATATATTATCATTTTTTTAAAATTTACACACTTTCTATTTGATGCAATTCAAAATCTCCCATTATATCCCATAGCTTCATCACATCCGTCCAATTATATGTCTGATATGCCCACGTTGTCCACATTATATCCCATCAGCTTCATCACATCCATCCAAATATATCTAGTTGTAAAATACTATTTTGTGTTTCACATTATTTCCTTTTTTTATTGGTTACTGAATTTGTATTAGGACTTGTCTCTAATTCATAGAGTGATTCAAGCATGCTATGTGGGTGGAACGAATTAGAAATAAGATTATTTCTACTTTATTTATGTCACTTTTGTTCCAATTCTATTATCTATCTTAGGTAAAATAACTAAAATAAATTGCGTGAAAAAATTGTAATTAGAATATGTTTGTGTTTAGCAAACTGAGTTAAGTATCCTATAAAAAAGAGTATAAATACACTACAACATAACTTGTTTTTAGTGGAATATATATAATTTAATGACATTTAATTTAAATGTCGTTATTTAAAATTTCTTGTAGTTTTCATCCAATATATCTTTTCTTTTTCAATACCAAACATCTTTTAATTTTTTTTATTTTAATTGCATCTAAATTAAAATTTTGTTTAAAGAGAAAAAATCAAAAATCAAAATTTTCTCAATTAGCAATAGAACACTTAGGGGTGAACACGGTCCGGTTTGGCCTGGTCTGACACGAAAATCAGACCAAACCAGAAATTCCGGTCTGGAAAATTTTCAGACCAGATCGGACCGTTTAAATCACCAGACCGGACCGGACCAAACCGTTTTACAACGGTCCGGTCTGGTCTGCGGTTTTTCATTTTTATAGTTTTATCCAAATTAATACATGTATTTATGCAAATATTTCACACCTACAATTAATAAATATAATAATTTGTAATTAGTTAATAGTATTAACATCATTTATGTATAGATTGCTATATAAAAATAAGTACATCTTAAAATATCTAGGTAGCAACCTAATTTTTTAAATACAAAATTATGATTTTCGACCATAGAACGGTTTGCGGTCCGGTCTGGTCTGAAAAATAAAAAAACCAAGACCAGACTGTAAACCGTAATTTAATTTGAAAAAAAAACCAGACCAGACCATTTAAACCATAGACCAGACCAAATATTGAAATTCCGGTTTGGTTTACGGTTTAGACCAAACTTTGTTGAGCCCTAGAACACTTGCCAATTTCTCTAATTTGCCCTTCGCCCAATCATCACTCATTATCCCCTTCAAATTTCCACATCCCCTCTACATTTCCCTTTCAATCATAGTTCATCACTCATCTTCTTCCATCACCTTTCTCTCTCCTCTTCCATAGATCTCCATCAAAAGCTAAACAATATATAAATTTTAATCTCAAACCAACAAAAAATGAGTTTCAGAAGACTCGAAATCATCGATTATTCATCCCCATTTCCCTGCTTCCCTTCAAAACCCATCTCTTTAATCCCCTTTTATGAAGATGACGTCACTTTCCCTCTCTTCAACTCGTTCCACGACTCATTGTATGACTCAGTCACCGATCTTATCCAGATCGAAGCAAAACTACCCATCTCCTCCTCAGCCTCATTCAAGCGAGTCTACCACCGAGTTAACTCACCCTCGTTGTACCTGAGCTCGCTTTCGGATCGAGTCAGCGCACTCGAATCAAAGTTTGACCAGTTGTTGCAAATTAAGGAGAAAGAAGCAAGGTTGGAGAAGATGATGAGTGAGGTGGACAGGAAGTATTCATGGACGGCTGAGATTAAAGGAGGAAGTGATAATTTGGAGAAGAAGTATAAATGGACGGCTGAGATTGAAAGGGATGACATTAAGAAAGGGAAAAGGGGAGAGAGAAAATATCAGTGGATTACTGAGCTTAAAGGGAAGAGGGATGGTGATGAGAAGAGAACTTACACGTGGAAGGCTACTATTGGTGGTAATGATGGTAAGAAAAAGGAAAATGAGAAAAAAGAAAAGAAATGTGAGAAGAAATCATCTGGTACGAGGATTGTTGAGATTGAAGAACCCTCTTATGATCATAAAGCTGTGGTTTTGCGTCAGGTATATAAATATTTATCATGATTTGTTACCCACATTTTGGTTTGAGGGTTTGTAATGTGATTTAGTGTTTTGTGTTTGTTGGGTAAAGTTTGAATCTTGATGAAAATGTGTGTAGGATGGAGTTTGTTGTATTGCAAAGTGATTTTGTGCCAATTGTTTTTTGTTTTGTGTTATTTGGATAAAGTTTGAATCTTGATGAAAATGTGTGTAGGATGAAGTTTGTTGTATTGCAAAGTGATTTTGTGCAAATTGTTTTGGGTTGTTTTGTGTTATTTGGATAAAGTTTGAATCTTGATGAATAGAGTGTAGAATGAATGTTGTTACCTTGCAAAGTGATTTATGGAATTTATTTTGGGTTGTTTACTTGTTTTGTGCTTTTAATATGAAGTTTGAATCTATGATAATGTGTGAGGGTGAATTTGATAACTATTAAAGTGATTTTAAGCTTTTAGTTCCTTTTTATATAAAGTTTGAATCTTGAAGAAAATGTGTGTAGGATGAACTTTGGTACCATATTGTAAAGTGATTTTTTAAGCAATTTATTTTGGGTTATTTTGTGTTATTTGGATTAATTAAAGTTTGAATCTTGATGAAAATGTGTGTAGGGTGAACTTTGATTTTTTTTTTTTATTGATTTTCAAGCAATTTATTTTGGGTTGTTTTGCTTTATTGGAATAAAGTTTGAATCTTGAAGAAAATGAGTGAAGGTGAAATTTGGAGTAATTGTTTGAAAGTGTTTTTGTGTTTTTTGGATAAAGTTTGGAAACCACAACCAAAGAAACTTTTGGGAGGAAGGGGAATAAGTTGTGTTAATAAGATAAAAGTTGAATCTTGATGAAATGGATGTGGAAAGTGAACTTGGAGTGCTTATAAGTGATTTGGTTTGGGTTGTTTTTGTGTTAGTTGGAGAAAATTCAAATTTTGATGAATTGAGTGCAATGTGAACTTTGTTATCGTTTACGCTATGATTGGATAATCATTTGGAGAGAAAAAAGGAAGGTAAAAGAAGGGGAAGAGGGGGAGGGAGGGAAGAGAAATGGAAGCAAAGTAATTCCCATTCGTGTAGGAGGGCAGGGAAAAAATGAAGATAGATGACAGTTTTTCCTTCAAATCTTTTCAACTATGGAGATATTGAGACTTCATTAATAATCATTTATCTAATTCCTCTAAATCCCTCCCCTCTTTTTGTTATCTAAACCAGAAATTTTTTATCCCTTCAAATTTATTTCCTTCGTCTCACTTTAATTCCTTCCATCCAAACATACCCTAAGTGTTAGATTTTGTAATGAACGGAAAATGAGTTTAGATTTCAATAGGTTTCATTTGATGGTACTTCGATTTTAAGCGTGTGAAGCGTTTTTCGTTTTTGGTGGATCGAGAAACCTTAAGGCCTTAGAGCATCAAGGTAAATATGGAGTCCAATATGAAGTTATGGGTACCTTTCTTCCATACTCACCAAGTGAGCTTGTATTGAGTTAGCACTTTGTAGATGTATTGAAGTATCTATGTGTTGAAATGCCTTGATTAGACTTTTTTGAGATTAGGTGTGTTTTTTGTCTTCTGTAAAGAAGATCTAAATTCATGTGCACATGCTTATAAGATCTAATTTCTGTTTGTTTTTTAATGTATTGTGCCAAAGGCTTTTGCAAAAAGAATTGACAAGGGCAAAAAGAAGGAAATATCACCCGTAGATGCAGCAGTTCTGATCCAATTGAGCTTCAAGGCTTACCTTATTCGTCGTTCTAAGGCCCTTCGTGCACTTAGAGAGCTGGCCGTTGCAAAAACCAAGTTAAAGGAGCTCAGGGCATTGTTCCACAACTTCTCCTACCGTAGTCGTGTTTCTCGTGATGCTGAGGAACGTCAGAAGTTTGCAGAGAAAATCATTGTTCTTCTTCTCACTGTGGATGCTATTGAGGTGAGAACTTGCTTCACTGACTGGTCGTGGTATCGTGTACATTTGTTCCTTAAAAAATTTTACCCTGCAAATTCCGCCAATTCTGATTACTACAGTGCTAACTGCTAACAATGCCAAAGTGTTGATCCTACCATTATTGGGCGAACTACATGAACCATAATAAGTTAACGTGAGAGAAAGGATTGTACTTAATGCGGCGATTGTGATTATCCTACCGAAAAATCTTCGAAAGTTTGGCTTACTAGAATTCATGTGAGTTGGGATGCAGGGAAAACATTTGGGGAACTAGTGTTATGGTGAAATTTCGGGGGCTTTCATGTGATTACCTACCTTTGTACTATGCTTTCGAGTAGGCACACTCATACAAGTTGTCTTTTTTGCATTTGTCAGGGAGTTGATCTGATGGTGAGAGCTGCCAAGAGATCAATGGTGGATGAGCTAGAGGCAATGCTCGATGTGGTGGATCCGCAACCTGATGGGAGATCTCTTTCATTCAGGCGAAGAACCTTTGACATGCCTAGTGGAACCATCCAAAAGGAAATCGCTGAAAGTGTTGCTCAGGTCGTTCAAATGCTTGACGAAGAAAACGCAACTTTTGAAGCATGCATATAATGTATTAGTATGCTCAATGATGTCAAGTCATTTTGTGTGTTGTACCTTTAATTTAGGCTGTTTGAGCTTGCGGTATGAAACATTTTGTGTAGTGTGCGGCTAAGTTTTTAGGTGTAGCTTAGTTCGTATTAGAAGTTTTCTTGTACTGCTTTCGCCTTCCGGTTTGTCGTGCAGCCATGAGGATTCTGTTCTTGAATGCTTTAAGCTATGTTATGTAATATGAATTTGGTACCATTGGTTTATGCCAAGTCTTAATAATGAACCAAACTTGAGCTTAGGTTTGCAATGCTTTTCTTGTTATACTTATGAACTCGAGCTTAATCCCTTGATCTGTTTTAAATATCAAAAGCGACTCAAATTATCATGCATCGTGATATAATGATTATGGTCGCTTCAACGATGTTCTGGGTAAAGCTCATTATGAACCCGCGGCTCTATTAATGTTATGATGTTAG
This sequence comes from Amaranthus cruentus, assembly GCA_019425755.1. NCBI lineage: Eukaryota > Viridiplantae > Streptophyta > Magnoliopsida > Caryophyllales > Amaranthaceae > Amaranthus > Amaranthus cruentus. Next base: position 142,042 of record CM033456.1, read on the forward strand.
AGCTGGATATGCTCCTTATACATTCTCGATTTAATACTCTAAACAAACGTGGACAAATAAAAAGAATTGTGAATTAGAGATGTTCAACGGGCTAGAGTTTCGGAGATGGTTGGAGACATACATTGTGGACACCGTCCATCAACCAGCCAAGAAACAAACTCGAGTCTTGTGTGGCATGGTACTATTCGACGGGTAACTCAGAGGTTAAGTAGGCTAAATGAGTACAAGCCCACAATTTTCCTTGTCTAGGTTATATTATATGTACTCTCTTTATTCTTTGACGACCGTCAAGCCAATATTATGTTTACATATCATAATGAATGCAATTCAATTTGTGTTAATCTAGCACATATAAGTTGAAATCTTACGGGTAATTCATCCCAAAAACAATCCTACTTACAAAAATAATGCTGATTTCCTTGGTTTTTGGCTAATAATCCAGACAACAAGCAGCAAATGCTGGACTTTCAACATCCGAAGGAATTGCAGCAAAAAAAAGGTTTTGCACCAGCCGGGAATCGAACCCGGGTCTGTACCGTGGCAGGGTACTATTCTACCACTAGACCACTGGTGCTTATCTGATATTTTTTCCAATTCTCATTAATTCTCTGTTAGGTTTTACAAGGCATTAAATATTTTAAATTGTGTATAATTTTAAATTATAAAAAATAATATTAATAAAATTTTCATTGTATTACTGATTTTCAACGATGAGACATCAGACGTTCAATATTCATTAAAAATCCTAAAATTACTTTAGATTTGAAAAATAATCGGTTTTTACTAAAAAATTAAGCGTTGATTTGAACGATAATTAATTCAATGAATTAATTTGATTGAAAGTGTTAAAATTTGGATAAATCGAGATAATTTTTGCTCCATTCTTTACCTAGGAGGAGAAATCAAAGAGAAAAACAAGGCTTATATATAACTCACAATATAATGATTTTTTTAAAAAGTTAATAAATTTTTAAAATATTTTCTTTGTAAAATCATCCGTCCAAATAGCTCAAGACCATCACAACTTATAATGGAATTTACTCGATTGGGCTAATTGTACATTCCCATTCTATAAGATGTAACACAAATCAAGCAAGCAATTGTGGTCTAGTGGTAGAACATTATTCTATGTTCAATGGGTCGGGTTGGGTCGGGGCGGGTCAAAATTTAAATAGGCCGGGTTGGTGTGGGTCATGTCAAATGTTAAACGAGCATGGGCGGGTCAAGCCTGTTTAAATACAACCCACTTTTAAAATAATTTTTTTTATTATATATTATGACCCGTTAATTCAATTCAACTATAAATATAACCATATCAAATAAAAATATTTAAAAAGTGGTAAAAAAAATTTTACAACCAATTTCTATATAATTATCTAACCCAGCCCAGCATATACAAACACCTCTTAATGACCTGACCCGTTATTGACCTGACCCGCTAATGACCCGTTAAAATGTGACCCGACCCGCCCATTAAACACCTCTAATCACAATACATACTCTGGTTCGAATCCTGATGGTGAAATTGTCTCGTAAGCTGTGATGAAAATTCCGCAAAAGTGGTTGATTAGGGTCCGCCACTATCTGAAAATTTGAAGTAAATAAGATTATAAAACAAAAAAAATAATGAAATAAGATTGGAAACAAACAATATCCAAAAATAAGCATCAAACCCCCAAACAGCTTGGGGTTGTTCGATACTAAGTCGCATGACAAATTTGAATTTTGACTGTTCGCACTTAGTAACGAACGGTGATTGAATCGTTGGATTCGCTCGAGCTACTAAGTCGACAGTGCTTGACTTTTTTTTTTGGACATTTAAGCTTAGACTTTGATAAACTTAATGAACATATATATTTATATAATTCATATTCACCTTATATCATTAATATTCACGTAAGCCAAAGCTTATAGATTTTGATATACTAAATAAACATATATATATACAAATGTATAATGATACAACTAAATAAAACGTATACATACATAGTCAAGTACCCTCATCTACTGTATCTAACTGAGTTGGTCTCCTACGTCTCCTACGGTAGGCCAGAGTCGATAGGGAGGGACTAATATCGGAAGCTCGGAAGGCCCCGCAACATCAACTGGATACGTCAAATCCATCTCCTCCAGATGAACGTCATGGGAAGGAGATGCGTTGTGCACATCGACATTAGGCGTAGATGACTCTGAAGGCACTTCCGGTATGAAGTGTTGGAATTGCGTCCCAAGGAGCACGCCTTGTGCAATCTCCCTCACCGGCTCCTCGTGCGTAGTACGGATCACGGCCGCCACACCTTGTGCCTGCAATTAATAGTTAGTTAATCTAATATTGCATTATGTAATCGACAACTTAATCATTTAAATGCAAATGACGACTTACAAAATGAGTCAAGAGCGACGGAGGTATCGGCGCTTCGTGACACCACGTGGTGTCATCCATCTGCGAAAGTGATGGAGAGGAACCAAGCGTATGTAGTCGGGTGTAGTAGGTGCGCACGACAGAATCGATTGGCGCAACTTGGGCTAGTAACTCCAAGATCCGATCCAACGCACGGCGTGGCGCGTGATATCCGCTAATTGCGCACTCTAATCTCGCGATATAAGGTGCACCGGCGCTGGTCGCAAGGGGTGGAATGTTCGTACCAACCCATATTGGCCGTAACGCCTCCGTAGATGTACTCTGACAATGTCGAAGCATACAAGTGGCACGAAGCCCTCCACGCACTGACAATCCCGAAAGTGATCGGGCACCGCGAGGCTTCAGTGGTACGGTCCCATAAAAACTACAATATATGTTATTAAAATGAGTATAAACATTATAGCATTGTAGTAACCTTAATGATTAGTGGAACCATTACCTGGTTCGGTCGCAGCAAGTCTAACTGATCCCGGTAGAATCCTATACCTGCATTCGTGATGTTTACGCTGTCTGGCCAACAAAATTCCAGCGTGAGCCATATGCAACCTCTGGTTGCGGTTGTTGCGGAGGAGCAAAGTCACCTCGACCAACCGATCTATAAGGTTGGCCGATAAGAATATGCTCCCAAGCCCATAGCTAAAAATTGAAAATATAATATAGTAACGTCAAATATAAATTATAATATTATTATTATTATTATTATTATTATTATTATTATTATTATAATATTATTACCTGCAATATGGCTAATGGTCCTGCAATCTCCCGAACGCTCTTCTTGGAAGCACCACATAGCCTCCTGTACAAGTACCCTAGGCGCGAACCCCAGTACTTCGGCTGCTCCCTAGGGTCGCTCTAGTAACGTCAAATATAGGAGCTGAACTTGATTGTTTGTTTTATCGGAAAACAAGACAACTCCTATCAAATATAAGATGTACGCCTTTGCGTACCTAGAAATGGTGCCCTCATCAGCACCTTCGAGTGTGGGAAGGTCGCACAACCACGCATACGCTAGACGCTCCCCCTGATGACATCCGCTGGAGGGAGCTCTCCTAGGATGCGGTGAACCATGGAACGCCAGCTTGATTGGCGGCGTCCGGCGGTAGACGCGGCACGTCCCTCGATGGGAAGCCGTGTTAGTAAGGCTACATCGAGAAGCGTGATGGTAGCCTCACCGAGGGGAAGGTGAAAGGTGTGCGTCTCTTGACGCCATCTCTCTACTAGTGTTGTGATGATAGCACGATCAACTCGACCATACGCGATGAGGTGAAAGTCATATAACCTCGTGTGCTCAAGGTACGGGATGATCCTCTCGTCGATCTCCCATGGAACGGAATCTGGATGTCTAGTGCCTAGCGTGGCTGTATCGGACACCTACATATATACACATTTACCTACCGTTTCACTCATTATTAAAGTACAATTGATACAAAACATTATAGTAACCTCGGCATCCCAGAGAGGAGTGCTCCTGTGCTCCTCCTGCATAGTCATGACACTAGGGTCTTGGGGTCCTGGAGCTGTTGGATTCATCTTTTGTACTACTGTGTTTATAGTGACTTTAGTTAATATTCGAAGGGGGTTGAAAAGGAGTACAAGAAGGGAAAGGAACAAAGGAATCTTGAGTCGAATACAAACAGAACCAACAACATCATCACCATAATTCAAATAACAATCAATAACATCATCAAATTCAAATAACAATCAATAACATCATCATCACCATAATTCTAATAACACCATCAAATTAAATTATAATATATATTGTAGAAAAAAAATCAAATAATACACCATGCTCATCATCACTAAAACTTCAACAACTAACAAAAATAAAGCTATTAAAACAATTAAACATTACCTTGATCAGTAAAGGATGCTTTAATAGAGTGTTGATTGAGGAGCTAGTAACCTACATTTGAGTTAATAAACAAAATTCATTATAAGCTTAAAAACAAAATATAAAGTAAAAAAAAAAAACGAAAAAAGACTTACCTTCGACGAAGCTAGACTATCCCAGACTAGTTTTGAAGTGTTGAATTAGATTAGGAATGAATGAATTAATGGATACAAGGTATTTTAAGTGAGGTTTAATGGAGAGAAATGTCGATTTTTTAAGCTTAGGGTTTTTCGAATTGGGGGAAATGGGGTTTCTGGGGAAGAAGCTGCTGATTTGATTCAACCACATGTTCGCAGTTACTAAGTGCGAACAGGTCAAAATGTACAAAGCTAGCTGTTCGCACTTATTAACTGCGAACAGCCCCAAAGCACAGATTTGGAGGTTTGACGCTTATTTTTGAATATAGTTTGTTTCCAATCTTATTTCATTATTTTTTTTATTTTGTAATCTTATTTATTTCAAATTTTCCCACTATCTTCCCTCCTCTTAGAAGAAACGATGTGCGCATCTGGGCTTACCCAAATACGTTTTGCAAGTAATAATTTTGTTCAATTCAGGCCAGAAAACTGCTAAGTGCCAAGGATAATTTATGATCACTCTTTTGTCACTTTCAAATTTTGATATACGACCATTTTCATGTAAATATTAATTGCTCCGAAGTCCCATTTTCTTATTTTGCAAAACCATACTAATTGTGTCATTTTTTTTTGTCTATCCTTTATTTACCTAAATACTCCCATTTTTTCAATTCCCAATACACAACGACCACATTTACAATTAATTTAATATGTTAAAATACCTAACTACCACCTTTTTAATGGACCCCACTCAACCCTTAAAATCCGTGAAAAGTCAAATGGGACAAGTAAACTGATTCAGATGGAGTATAAAATGACTGCGAAAAATATACGATTTATATTATTCAATCCGAAATATTCAATATTCGGTTTTATAAATTGGATAGCGGATTTTCGGAAATCGGATATTTCGGATCAAATATTCTAGTTTATAACCAGATACTGAATCTGAATCATAATATTTGGTTTCCAATTAAAAAAAATTATATATTTTTTATTAAAAAAGTTTTTATAGGTTGTCAAATTTACTAATATATACAATTCTCAACTGTAACTAAGTTGCATAACTAATTTATTGTTAATTAATTTAACTTTTTTAAAAATCCAACCATATATATTCCCGAAATGATTTCTTTTCAATCTATTTAAATGTAAGCTTGATTAAAGAAAGAATGCGAAGTGAGCTTGATATTATGCTAAAAAGCGCATAACTTTTTTAAAAAGAAAAAAAAATCTAAAATTTGAATATCCGATATTCGATCAGGATTAAATCGGATATCCAATTGTTTCGAATTAGAATCAGATCAGGATTTTCTATATTTGAAAAATAAGAAATTTAAATTTTCGGATCAATCTGGTATCCGATCTTAAACCCCATATATATATTCTTATGTTTTGACTCCAAATATGACTAATGGAATATGTGTTTCTCACTAAATTAAAGAGACAAACAATGTATATAATTTGTGAAAAGACAATGTTTACAAGATTTTGACAAGGAGTCATGGCAATTAAACGCAACCATAATGAAAAATAGGACCTTTAATTCTTAACTTGTTCAAAGAAGCTTCCGAAAGTCATTTTCTAGTGACTAGGTATTATGTTGTTCCTAGTCATCTTCTCTTAAACAAACTATTTTCTTTCTTGTGAAGTCATCTAGAAATGTCATGCATGAATTAACTAAATCCCCGCAATCAACAAAGGTTTTTTTTATTATTTTAGAATTTTAAAAATTTGAAATTTTATTTATTTATTTATTTATTTATTTATTTATTTATTCACCTAAGAAAATGACTTTCAAAGCCCATGAGTTTTGACCTTAATTATATAGTAAAGAACATTCTATTTCTTTAATTTACTCCTATTTAGAGGGTGATTTAGATAAAAATCTTTAAAAAAAAAATATAAAAACTCACTTAGCCGCAGTTGCGAAGTATTTAGCTGTAAATTAAATTATGTAATGTGGTTATTAAGAAATACATTGGGATCCAACGTTCTATCATCAATAAAACCATTTGTGTATATTTAGAGACTCTATCCCTTTAAATTAGTAGCAAAGAGAAATATGGTGCTTTAAGGTGGATATTTGATAGTAAATGAAGAAATGAAATAAATTATATGGATGGGATTAAAAAAAATGTGTATAAATTTCTAAATATAGAAATAATACAAAATAAATAAGATATAGTTTCTCTATTCTATTATATTTGTTGGATATTAATTTTACGCAGTTCAATGCATAATTTTAATCATTTATATATCTTAAAGAATTATTAAATAAAAATTATAAAAAACTATACAATTAAAGTATGCAATTAGATGTTCAAACAATAGCTCATTTAACTATATTTTTCTTACATATTAATCGCAATATATAAAATAAACTTGAAAAATAAATAGTATTACTATATTTAGTGCAGCGAGTATTACAAAATAGAGAAAGTACAAATATAGTAAATGATTCTCGCATAAAAGCTATGAAAGCTAAGCTAGTACTTCCTTCGTTCCATAATATTTGCCACTAATTGTGACATTTTTCCACACAATATGTTATATTCAGTAGCGAGTATTATGGATCGGAGGAGAAAGTAATAATTTAACTAGTTTTGTAAAGTATGAAAGCTATGAATTAAGTACATAATTTTCAAACCACAAACTTTTGGACTTTGGTTGTCCTTCTTGTCTAAAAATACAGGAAACAATGCAACTTTTCCAAGTCATGTTTGATTCTTTTGAATGCATTAAATTATGTAATATGGTTAAGTCAGCTTGATGTCATTGTACTTATTATTGGATCCAGTAATTAATTACTAATTACGACTAAGTGTTGCTTTACTTTTTGAAGATTCCATAGCCCTATATACGTTATAAACAAAATGCCATGATCATGGACCAAAGTCTAATTTACCAAACCTCTTACATACGTTTACAATCTCAAAGTTTAAAAATTAGAAATATTCTAAAAATAATTATCTGTCATCTCACACTACTAAATGACACTACTAAACGCTAGTTTATCGAATATTAACATTTATAAAGCGTTGTTAGTTGAAATATAATTTATTATGGAAAATATAAAAAAAAATTAAAATTATTATTTTTTATTTTAGAATGGAGACTGCAAGTTCAAAAATTCTGAATACAACTAATAACAGCATCACTAAACGCTAGTTAATTGATGCTACTTCAATGAACAAAGTTAACATTTTAGTCTCAATAAATGAGGGCTAGTCTTGTTCATACTTTTTGCCAAATATAGTAATGGTGTAAGTATTGTGAAATGGCCCAAAATAGTAAGTGTTGCAAGTATTTTGGAACGGAGGAATAAAGTCATAAGGTAAAATTAATGACCTAAGTAAGACGTTGATCCAAGATAAAAAGTAGAGTATCTATAACAAAACCTAACGTTTTTTCGTATAATATTTTTTTCAAAGTTAAATGTTTTTGAGCATATAGTTATACACGGGAAAAAAAGAAGAATAATTGCTCTATCTTTTCTATAAATTATATCCAACACCTCCTATAAATTATAGAGGAATTATTCATCTAATTAATTTTAGCAAAAATAACTTTAGATTAATTATGATTAGTACTATCATATATTTTCAATAAATTAAACTTAATTCCTCCTTATTAACAACTTATTGTCAGCTCCTTATAAATTGAATTAAAAGTATTGAAAACTATTATGTTCGATCAAATACATTAAATCAAATTTAAATTTAATTTGTTCACCTTAATATAATTATATTCAATAAAAATAAATTATATAGAACTAATTTTTATGATATATTTTTGATCAACAATCAACATCATCGGTGGAAGAGCGTGCTTCATGCTCTTTATATAAATAATCTTTCTTTAAGAGGCAACTAATGAAAGAACAAGAACCAAACAAGTCAAAGCCCATACATATATCATGTGTCGAAGTTACCAATTTTAGTTGTTTAAGAAATAAATTAAAGGGTGGTGGAGAATATTTTAATAAGTTTAATAGTATACTCTCACACCTATGAAATTTATCTCATTTTTCTTTTTGTTCCGTTCTATAAATTTGTCTGATTTTATTTCTTGTCATGATCTACACTCGTTCTTAAACTTCATTTATATATATATTATCATCTTCATATTCAGTGTATCCCGCTTATAGAAAACTATGCTTAGGGTCTGGAGAGAGATCAAAGGACGGCAACTCATACTCATAAAGTAAAGTGTAATCAAGAGTCATCGGCTCGAGAAAGGCCTTTCAAAAGAGATAAACTGCAACTTAATTACAATTAGGTTAAATAGAGTCTCCACAAATAACTGTCTTTATCTTCTTTTATAATACGTTGTTTTATTTCCAAAAAAAGAAATTGATAAAGGGCAATTTTGATGGGGGCCTGGGGGGATAGGGAGTATTGAGATTTCAGAGTTGAACAAATCGAGCTTTTCTCACTATGTTCATCCTGGACTAGCCTTGACCCTAGCTAACCTAGCTATGGATATTTTATTCAATTATAAGAGTAGATTGTTTGACCAATTAGTGTTCTTCAAATGCTGTCTTCCAAGAACTTTCCTCAATTTACTAATATAATTGTTCAATATTTAGTTGAAAAAATTCTCATATTATTAATTAAGTGGAATAGAGGAGTATTACCACATGAAATTATACTTCCTCCGTCCCACTTATATTGTCCACTTTGATGTGGACACGCAAAATAAGAAAGGGGTGGTAGTGGGGTATTTTAAGTGATTATAATAATCGTAGAATGTTGGATTTTAAGCTCGATTATAATAATGAAGTGCGAGATGGTATTTTAAGTGATTATAATAGTTGAAAAGGTGGTAGGTGGGGTATTTTAAATAATATAGTTGGTGAGAACAATTTTCACACCATAACCTTTTACATTTCACCCATAGTAAAAAGGAAATGTGGACAATTAAAGTGGGACGGAGGGAGTATTATATTCTTTTGAATTTGTACCATATAATTTAAAAAATACATAATATAATGCAAACTCAAAACATAACAAGGTATACCATTTTCACACCATAACCTTTTACATTTCACCCATAGTATAGTGTGAAAAAGGCACATCTTGCTAAATAATACTAATGTTACGAACTTACTGTTATGCATGTATTTTTTAAATTATGTAAACAAATTTAAAAGAACAGAGGGATAAAATATATAAGCCGTGAAGTTTGGAGATTAATGAAAGAGCAAACTAGCAGTTGTTTTCTAATAATCTAGACCAAAACTATTTTGCTATATTTTTATGAAATGTTAAAAAAAAACTATGTGACAAATTAAAAGAGGGAATTAGTAATAATATTGCCTTGAGTAAAAGTAAATAAAGCAATGTCCAATATTTCATCCATTCTGAAATACTTGCTATATTTTGTTTTTAGAGCTATTAATAATTTAAACTTATTTTATATATTGCGATTAATATGTAAGTGATAATATAGTCAAGTGGGATATTTTTTGAATTGTCTAATCGCATACTTTCATAATATAAATTTTTTAAAATTTTAAAATGTGTATAATTCGACATATAAATGAACAAAATAGCACATTAGATTGCGTAAAAAAATTAAATATAGCAAATGTTATAAAACGAAGATACAAAAAATAAATAATTTTTTTTATTTTTTTACCATAAACAGGGCTAAAAAGTTGTCTTGTCAACCTCCAGTTTTTGACCATATAAAAACAAGCAGTCGTGTAGCCAGTTCGGATACTGGGTCCTACGTTCGCACGCGTACCAAGAAAAGCTACCTCTATTTCTCCCCTCAATGGGTCCCACGTTTTCTCACGTTTGGTTAAGGGCGGTGATTTGTTCACGTGGATTAATCGAAGCCGTCGTATAGATTCTACGCAACCGTCACCGACGTTTCGCTAACAGTACACAGCTGTCAACGAAAGGAACTCTTAAGGACCCACAATCCAACGTGGACACGTCAGTGTGACATGGTCCCACGTGTCAATACCGCCTTTCTAACGACGACACGTGTATGTCGTTTTCTCTAGTGGGACACTAGTCCGTTTCAACGGTTTCTTTTTCCGTTTGGTTGGTAGTTATTATATTAACCATCTAAACTAATTAAGCATCTTAAATCTTTAATTAATTCATACGCGCTATTTCTTATCTGTGTGCAATATACTCTATATATATATATAGACTGTTTTTTGGTAAGACGATCTCAAAACAAAAAATTTATATATTACTAACACAAATTCTTGTGAGAAATGGTACCTTTAAGAGACCACCCCTAATTGATCACCATTATTATTTTTTAGTTTAATTAAACTTTAATTGGTTGGACATAAAAGACATCTTTCAAAGAGACGGTCTCTGAGAAGATTGGTTGTATTAGTAATTGTGTTTTTTGGACTATATTATCCATTATAAAGTTGTCGAGACGCCGTTTCCATAAGAATTTGTGTATTTACTTACTTGTGTCGGATCTTTAAATAATTTTATAAATAAACAACTTAGAATAAATTAAATATTTATAATACATTTTCAATTTGGAAAAACTCAAGTAAGATTTTCCGTAATTATTATATTCTCTCTGTTCTTTTTTGTTTGTTCGATTTAAGGTTTTCCACTTTAAGAGAGAGAAATTTAAATTTGATTTTTGAAGTATATATATTGAAGACAAAATATACTCATGTGAGATCTTGTTAGATTCGTCTTGATGTAAAAAATTTTAATATATAAATTTTACAATTTTTATGATTTGTACTTAGGAATATTGAGACTCAAAATTTGCTTTGAAACGTGTGTAAAAAGTAAAGTAGACAAACAAAAAGGAATGGCGGGAGTTAAAGATTTAATATTTAAAATACAATTTCAATTTAGAAAAATCATTGTGTTTCACACAAATTAACGAGAAAGTTTGTTTTTAAAAATTTTTATAAATAAAACACTTCAGAATAAATTAAAATTTTTTTATAATATTTTCCCAATTATGAAAAACTCATAATTTTCCAGTGATTATATTCTGTTTGTTATTGAGAAGTTACTTAAGAGAAATTTAATTCATTTTTAAGATATATATAATATGAAATACTAAATAGACTATTAGATTAAGCTGAGTAAAAATTTTAAAAATCATTGTGTTTCACACAAATTAACGAGAAAGTTTGTTTTAGTTATGTTTAAAATTTTCTTATAACTAAGCAAAATATCACTTTCCTCATGAGATTTTTTTAAAGCTCTACAGAGATTTATTTTGTACTTATTTTAAACCTATTATAGAAAGATACTCCTATTATTTTAACCAAAGTGATATTTGTAAATTAGAAACCAAAATATTATATCATTTATATAAACAGATTATAAAATTATGAAAGTCAAATAACATAATTAATTAAACTGAAACAAGGTTGTAAATCAAAATTTGGATACATGTTTAGTAATATAAAATATCAATTCAACAACATATTAATAATATTAAATAATTTTTTTATCTCGTATATGAATCTGTAGAAATTAAAATTTGTGGAAATAATATGAAGCACTAAGCAATGCTAGTACGTACGTGTACTGTGGCGGTGCAATCAGGTAATAAGGAAGATAATAATCAATTAATACACTTTTTACCTTTTACAAAATTGTTTAATAATCATAATCTTACACTTAAAAACTAATTAATAAAAATTAAGAGAAAAGACTTATTTACTTGTGATTGACTTTGTGGTGAATTTTTTTAGCTAAATTACATTTGGTTAATTTCATATAGGTTGTGTGTACTAATTATTTTTTTTTTGAAAACTTGTGTACTAATTACTTAAAAATCAACTTTGTTAATTGTTTTATACACCACTTTAAAACGAGTATTAATGTAAACTTTAATCATGATTGATATTTATTCGTTTTAATTTCAATAATAATATGAGATAAAATAAATTACAATATATATATCACTATTATATATATATATATATATATATATATATATATATATATATATATATATATATATATATATATATATATATATATATATATATATATATACTTATAAAAATTCATTTTAATTTATTAAAATTGTACTTATTTCAAATCATATATACTTGAGATGATCCAACAACCAAACAAGAGCAACATAATATATCAACCAATCAAGTCTCAATCAAGATCACGATGTCTAATCTAAGCTCACCCAAAATCTTCTCTAGCTTTTATACACTCGATCTCTTTCTTAATCACCTCTATTTTTCATTTTAATTTATTTATTTAAATTTTTTGATAATTGTCTCACTAATCTATTTTTATTTCATATATAAACTTATTCTTTCTCTTTACCATTCATTATTATCCACACTTGTATGATTGATGGTGATATATGGGGTAGAAATAAAATTTTTTATTATAAATAGATAGTGGTTGTGACTTGTGGGTATATTAAATAATTAATGGGATGATGTATGATTGATGGTGATAGTGGGGGTAAGAATAAAGTGAGAATAAAATAAGTAGATTATTTTAGCCAAAAATAGTAATGTTGCAAGTAATATGAAACTTCCAAAAATAATAAGTGTTGCAAGTAAAATGGAACGGAGGTAGTAGTATTTAGTTTGACAATTAATAAAGTTAAATACTTATTACACTAAAAAAATTATTTTTGCAATTATCATTCGTAAAAATTGGATCAGAGTTACATTACAAAGGTCAAACTAATCCCCTTTTGGACTTTGAGATCAAAATCAAATTCTTTTAATTGAGTAAGTTTAAAATTTAAATTATTTTTTTACCTGTTACTCTTCATATTTAACTCACGAAAGAGTGTTTGACAGACAATTAATAGTTGAAAGCTGATTAGGATTACTAATTTGTCCAATTGATTTTGAACATACTAATGAAAGTAGTTTGTTGTATATTAGTTGATTTATAATAACAAATTGTTTTGAATCATCTAATTTACCAAACGCTAGTATTATATGATTTGACTACCCCGACAATCTTTTTTATATCCAAATAAACTAAGCCAATTCAACAAACTATTTTACCAAATTAACCTCATAAACTCAATCGAAAATCATAAAATTCATGATACAATCAACCTTAGAACAAAATAAGAACTAAATTAAGCACCTTTTTGTGCAAGGCTGGTAAAATGGTTAGTACATAAGTCATAAGAAACTAAGAAAGTTATTCAAACGTTAAAAATGGATTTACAATGGAACAAAAACTAATATATACACGATATTCAATTTTAATATGATTTGAAATATCTAACTCAAAATCGATTCAACAACTCAAATGAACAAGTGAACGTAAAGGACAATCTCGGTATCCCGCACAAGGCAGGGTCCGAGTGGAGGGTTTTCTTTTTCCTGAAAGATGTGGACAAATCATACCGGTTCCCCCAAGGAAAGAATAAAGAGAGATGTGCGCACTCAAGAAACAACACAATTAATACCTACGCATAGTAGAGATCGATCTCTAAACCTTCTGTTGCACATACATATACTCTATCCATTGAGCCACACATGCACCTAATTAGAGCAAGTGGTGTAAGCAAAATCATACCAAACACAAACATAAAAGAAGTTAAGAACCAAAAAAACGTGTATAAAAGATACACTCAAATCTGTATTTGACCATAAATAAATTACTATGTAGAAGTATTTCAGTTGATGACATTAGGTAAAGTTAGGTCATAGGAGGTTAGTTGAAATTATATATTTATTTTTGGGTATTTTCCCACGAAATTTAAATCTAGAAGTAATTAAGAAAAGTTCCAATTTATTGACTTGGTGACCACCACTAATCCCCATTCCCCAATCCCCTCCACAACCTTCCAAAAACTCTTATATAAACCCATTCCTAATTTAGATTTTCCCTTCTTTTTTCTTTCTCCTTTCTGCCTTCTCTATATTCATTTCTCTCTGTCTGTCTTCCTGCAATTTCTCGTTCTCTGTGTTTGTCTCTAGGCTTCTTTCTGTCCTCTTTTTGCTTCTTACACCTTTTCAAAACTTTGACTATTCAATATACCCTTATTGATTCCATTTATTGCTGCATTGCTGAGATTTTTTCTTCTGCCATTTTTCATCCTTCACTAAAACTTCAGGTTTGTATTCAAAGTATCATTTTTTGCTTTGAATTTCAAGTTTTTCCCTATTTTAAATACAAATATTGGTTGGAATTTCAAGTTTCTGCCTTATTTGATGTAATTTTTGTGGGTAAATCAAGTTTCTGTCCTTTTTACAAGAATCTGTTTATGGGTTCTTTGATTCTTTTTGTGGGTAGTTATTATTTATCAATTTTCTGTGTTTTTGGTCAAGAATCTTTTGTGGGTATTCTGTATAATGCCTTTTTTTGCTTTGTTTTATTGTTTATTTGTGTTATTATTACATTTTTAGAGATGGGTTGCATTTTGCAATATGAATATTGTTGATTTTAGCTTGAATTTCTTACCATAGGTGTGAAATTTTTATAGTATATACATTTTTAATGGTAATGAAATTGGAAAGGTACATAGAAAGTGACAAGAGATGCCTAAATGGGGTTCTCAAATGGCAAAGATTGGGTCTTTTTTGTCCAATTTTTTAGACTAAAAACAAGGCAAAGTAGCTGTATGCCTTTCCATTGTTTGGTATATTAGTTTGAGGCCCACTTCATGTCTGTTTCTTGGTTTCATTTGATGCCAACTTCTTCTGTTTGTTTTTGCTCTTGATTTTTTCCCCCTTATATTGTCACCCATTTTAGACCACTTGTTTAGAATTTACAAGAGGGAAGTAAGATAGAGGGTGAAAAAGAAAACCATGATGCTGACATGGAAAATCTCACTTCCTAAAAACAGTTAGTGTCTCATTGTTTGTTATGATACCAAATTCATTTGGGGTGGCTGTTTTTCTTACCCTTAAAAGTTTTACATAATTGGGTTACTTTGTAGGACCCTTGCCCTTAAATGGTAGCTAAAATTGTCCCCAAAGGTCATTGATCTTTCACATGACTGAAAGAATGACCTACACTATTTCTTTGTAAGGAGTATGAAGTTATGACACCCCTTTCCTTATATTCTTAAGGGTATGTGGTGTGAATAAATCTTGCCCAATTTTGCATCTTTGATGAACAGTCATAAATCAATTTTGGTAGGTCATATCCAAGAATGCATAATGTGGGGATATGATAATTATAGTGTGCCCCAGTTAATATTAATTATTTTAGGCCTTATTTTGTTGCAAAACAATGGGCTTGTTCCTATGAGTTTTGTAGTATTAAAAACCCTGATATGCTTGCAATATATGCCGAACAATAACAACGTCAAAGTCGTGATCTTAACAATTTCTAATGATATGCTCGAAATATATATCATTGAATGTTTCCGGCAACAATGGGACAAAGAAAGGATGGTTTGGGGCATATTGGGGTTTGTCTTGACTCATGGTATGATATGCATTTTGCACACTGTCACATGATTCATTAATTTCCTTGCGAATCACGAATTCAAAAGGCGAATTAACTAACGAATCATGTTACATTAATTTTGGACATTATTGTGTTTAGCATATGGATTTTGTGTTTAGCTTTTAGATCTCTTGGGTTTAAAGACATTGAGTTGAGGAGGTCTAATTAGAGGTTTATCAACTTGTTCATAACAATTTGTTTTTGTCTACTGTTAAATTTTTGTTGGCATGTTATGGTTATAATTATCAAGTGGTAACAATCATTAATAGTGTTGGGGACAGATGGATTTAACTAATCCTTGTTAATAAATCGGTATAATCGAGTTGTCAATTGTCATTAGTAGATTATAGGTTTTTTTGGAGTATTCATCATGATTTTAACTGTTTGTAGGAATGTACATAGGACCCCCCTTAGGACAAGATGATTTTTACTGTATGTGGGGTTTGACTGAAATTAAAGCAGTGTTTGCTGCCATCTCAATTGCTTGCACTCTTCACACTATAGGTATTTAGAGTATATAGGATCTTTAACACGCGGACATGGTGTAACATAATTCGCCTTTTGAAATCAGAAATCGCTCAAAATTGTTGAAAAATAGCCCAAAACTGACTATAATTCGCTTTTTTCAATTTGCGATTCACGGGAAGATTAGTAAATCATGTGAACTAGGTGGGATACATGGATGCTTTAATTTGGTTTAAAATCTTGGAATTTTTTAAGTTTTAAATAGTCGAGTAGGACCCTTGGAAACGTATCCATGTGATACATGAACTTATAAGTCCTAGTAACATAGGCAACCTTTCAAGTAAAAACTATAAAGAATCATAGTTTATTTGTAGTATATTTTGCATCCCATAGTCTAATAAGGTATAGTAGTTTCTTTGTTTCCATTTCAAACTTGATGTTAAGAACTTTTCTTTTCATTCTAACTTCACTTCCATCAGCTTATACTTCCATAAAGTGGCTAAAGCAACATGTCTTTGTCTTTGAATTGCGATTCTATTCCTCGTGTTTTCACATGATTTTGTCTATGAAAATGAATATATATACACAACTAGCCCATTAGTGTTGTTATTTGTTTTTCATCCAAAGTGACCGATTAATTGAGCTAATTATCGTATAGTATAGCTTATTGTTCTATCTTTTGTGCAGAGAATTTGAGGAGTCGTATTACGTATAAGGACACATTTCATTGTTTTTTTGAATCATTGAAATGAGAAGGTATGATTTCAACTTCCATCTCATATCTTTACGCTTTATTTCTCCGTAAGATGTTTTTATTTTGTTTTCGCCCTTCTTTTCTGCTTACCATACTGTAAAATTACCAGTTCTCAGGATCTCTGCGCTTGATGGACTGCTTCCCCCCGAACAGCGACAAGAAAACTTTAAAGAAGTGGTTTTTCATCGACAAAACCGTAGGATAAAGTGGTTATTTGTTATTGTAGATTGAATCCTTGCCTTCCTTTCCCAAACTCCTCTCGAACTTTTTTCATAGAAGCCGTTTAAGTATTATATCCTAACTATTGCAACTTCTGCTAAGAAACTGGATCCTATGGACCTAAAAACTCCTGTTCTTGCTGACCCCGCACCGATCAAAAAGTCTCGATTAAGCATGCATTCTAGTATTTTACCCTACTCGCCTCAACCCCAACGAGCACTTTTTACAGGAATGCTGTTGTCAATTCCTAGGAAGAAAACCGGTGTTTTAGATGATGTTCGTATTACTGCTTGGCTGGATGCTATGAAATCTTCATCCCCGCCGCCTAAGAAGTTCACTTATGATGCTAATGCCGAGCAGGATTCATCTGATGTTGATGTTCGTTATCGCGCTTGGATGGTAAACATCTTACTCGTTCGATCTTCCAAGTTTCAATTTTTTTTTTTTTTGAGGAGGTCCACGGTTTCTTAATACATTGTTCGGGTTTTTCTTTCATTTCACAGCTCAATTATCCGTCAGCCCTCTCATCATTTGGGAAAATCATTCATTTTGCCAAAGGCAAGAGACTTGCACTGTTTTTGGATTATGATGGAACACTGTCTCCCATTGTAGATAATCCCGACTTGGCTTTCATGTCTGACGATGTAAATTCCGATTCTTTCAATGATTAAGATTTGGCTAGTCTGTTAGTTTTTTTTTCTTTGGTCTGCGCTTTTATTGACCTGCATTTTTTCTCTGCAGATGCGTTCTGCTGTAAAAGATGTTGCCAAAATGTTCCCAACTGCAATAATCAGTGGAAGAAGTCGCGATAAGGTCAATTTTTCACTAAACTTCTATATCTTTTTGCTTAATATTATTTGAATGCGAAAACATTAAGTCGCCAAATTTCCTCAACGCTCTTTTACCCGTCTTGCAGGTTTATGAATTTGTAGGATTGTCCGAACTTTATTATGCCGGAAGTCATGGGATGGATATTGTGAGCCCCGCTAATGGCTCTGCTGTCTTAAACGGCCACCCTAACTGCGTCAAACTAACTGACAATCAGGTATACGTTCATAAATCTTAACATATCAAACTACGTTTTCTTTATCGCTTAAGGTTATGGAAACCGACATCTCTTTCATTTCGAGAAGACAGATCTTTTGTGGTTTTTTTTTTTTGGAAGAAAATTTTTCATTGCACCAAAAAACAAAGACAAACACAAACACTAAGAAGTAGAGCACCAACCACCCCGATTTTGTATCAGTATGAAGAAAGGACCCACCTTCTAGGAAGGGTTCCCCAACTCACTCTTCATGTGCACAGGAAGAACTTTGGTGCAAAATTTTGGCATTTTGCTGACATATCTTTCCACTTTTTTCTGTGATTGTAATAGGGTAAGGAAGCTGTTCTCTTCCAGCCGGCTAGCGAATTCTTGCCTATGATAGAGGAGGTAATACTAAAAATTTTCGGTAATTAACATGCATTATGAAGCATGGATTGTGTCTCCGAAGTCGTTATTTAACATAACATAATAAAACTGCCTTTTCTATAAGCAGGTGTATAATTCCCTTGTCGAGACCACCAAAGACATTGCTGGTGCAACAGTTGAGAACAACAAGTTTTGTGTTTCCGTTCATTATCGCAATGTAGAAGAAGATGTAAAGATGTTTTTCCCTCACTTCAATACTTGCATTCCCGAGTTATGGTCTTTATACTAGTATTAAATGGGATTATTTAACTGTGACAGTATTGGAAGATTATTGCTCTGCGCGTAGCTGGTATACTAAAAGAATACCCTAGTCTTAAACTTACTCATGGTCGGAAGGTTTTAGAGGTTCGGCCTGTAATTGATTGGAACAAAGGAAAAGCTGTGGAGTTTTTGCTTGATTCACTTGGTGAGTATCTTATATTACAAATCCTCCTTTAATTTTTCGTGAAAGGACAAAAAAGGACTATATACAATCTCTTCTTTTTAATCTTAATGTTGGGATTGTATTACAGTTACTTGAGTTGAGGGGCTCTCTTCGATCGCAACCTCCTCGTGATGAGGGTATTGGTCTGCCTTCTTTCCCACCCTCCTAGACCCTGCCTTTGGCGGGACTCATTGAGATGATGATGATAATGATGTTGGCATTGTATTATAGGTCTTAATGACTCTGATGATGTGCTTCCAATATACTTTGGGGATGATCGCACTGATGAGGATGCATTTAAGGTGAACTTTTGTGCTTATAATGAGAATAATAGTTAGAGGTGTTCAAAACAGACCAGATATTCACCTAATTTTATAACCGTACCCAATTAGACCCGAGATTAAAATTGATTTACAAATATGTAAAAACCAAAGTGGACACAAGATCCCGAACCGAAACACCAGACCCAATAACCCAATTGAACACCTGTAATAATAGTGTAGATTAATCTAATAGGAGTAATAACTCTTACTGAATCTGTACATTGTTTCAAATGCAGTTCCTGAGAGAAAAAAATCAGGGATATGGTATTTTGGTGTCTTCTAAACCCAAAGAAACTCATGCATTCTACTCCCTCAAGGATCCATCAGAGGTAAGCTGTCCCCCTCCGATAAAATCGTCCAATCTCGAGTCTTTAATATTTCCATCGGTATCAAAAATTTCCCCGAGATTTGATTTCACACAACCTCCTTCGGAACAAGTGATCTTATGTTCTGTATATTTTGTGCAGGTTATGGAATTTCTCAAAGCACTTGTAACTTGGAAGCTGAGTTCACTCTAGATTAACCATCACCGAGAAAAGTATATTCTAACATTACATAAAATCATCAGCCAAAAAAACAAAAAAATTACATAAATATATATAAATATATAAATATATATACAGTATGGGAAGGATAATACAAAGAAGACTGCAACCACAACTGCTACAAGTTTTAGAGCAAGGTTCGACATGGAAGAACCCGAATGAGTTCCTCTTGGGACTAGTTTTGTCGTTTCAAGGTGTCTCCGCGATTTTTGTAAATCCCTTTTCGTTTGTATATGTTTAGTCCCTTGTATTTAGAAGCAGGTGCTTAATTTTCCCTTTTAGAGTTTAGTACCATTGCTTCCAAGTTTAGGGTATTAGTCTGTATTAGTTATGTCGAAATCTCGTATATTAGGTTATTAAACGGGTATTTAGGCTGCAAATTCTTTCATTTGTGAACTTGGAATTGTTCGATCGATCGATGTCGTAAGGTGTTTTGAGAAATGAAGAGAAAATTGAAATGGTGGTGTTGTCTCTTAGGTTGTTTCTGGTGGTTATATTGCTGGTAAGGTACTAAGGTTATGGTGCTGTTTTTTGGTATCACATTTGAGGACTTGTGGTTCTTGGTCTTGGCATAGTATGTGTAATTCTTTGTTATTTAATAAGAAAAAAGAATTGTAGTAACATTTTCATTTGTTAATTTTAATATATGCCTATACATGATTTTTTGTTCTTTCCATTTATTTAATGAACTGGTAAATTGTATTCGAATCTGATTCAGACTTAATTGACAAATTTATTATTCAATTAAGAGTTGAGAAGTTTGAGAATTATGAATTGATTTAGTGTTTCAACACTTTTATTCTATTATTGTGAAATGTAGGTTTTGGATGATTAATTCTCTATTTTTCTCTTATAAGTAATGATTGATCTTAAATAAATTTGATTCACCATTTTAACAAGTCATTATAGGGATGAACATGCAACCTTTAATATTTTGCTCACAAATTTAATACACGAATTTCTGTCAAAAATTTGTCACTATTAGATTCAGCAAGTTTTGTATGAGACTATGTCATCATCACATGAGGATGAGCTTATACAATAATCATATTTTGCTAATTGATTACTTTAAGATTGAAAGTGATGACTTTAAAACTGTAATTGATCATTTAAGATTATAATTCATCACTTTAAAATTTAAGTGATTACTTTAAGGTTATAAGTGATTTCTCAAAAACTGTAAGTGTACATCAGATCAACCGAATAAAGATGGTCATTTGGGAATTGTATAATTTTAAAAAAACAAATTCTTAATATCGTCTTATCGTGAGACGATATAATATGGGCTAGCCCAAAAGCTAAAAGTGTTAGCTTCCTTTTCAGTTTCATTAATTTTTTCTCTAAAATTACAACAGTTTAATTTTATAGGCTACTTATATGGGCCCATCTCACGATGAGACGGTCTCATACAAGACTTTCTATTTAAAACAGGTGATAATTAAATACTCTTATTTTGGAACTTTAGATACCTTATCAGCAAGTCCAAAAAGGCAAGGCCACTTATTAATGGGCTTATTCATAAGAAAAACCAAAAGACCCAGCCCACTGACTAACAAGAAATTTCTAAATGCTACTAAAAACTGTTAAAACACATAGCAACTCCATCTCATTATTACGTAGGATCAACATAAAGTATAACTATCAGTTTAAACTTTTAATTGCGTAAATTTTTTGACAATTAAATAGCCTGTTTATTTTATGTAATAGGAAGATATACATTGAAAAAAAATAAAACAAATTCAAAGGACAAAGAGAACAGGTCTCATGAACAACATAATTACATTTCCTGTTAGTCTCCTAAGAGACCGTCTTTCTAAAAGACGTTTTTCAAGCCCAACCCATTAAAGCTTAATATTTACTTTTACTCTATATTTTTCTTTTATGGGCCAGTTCAATTAGAGATGGTCTCTCACAAGAATTTGTGTTACACAAATTAGACAATGTTTAACTTTTATTATCACATAGAATTGAAAAACATCTTAAATCAACCTAAATTTGGACTAAATTAGGGTTCATATTTTCCAATGGCAACCAAATTTGCTAGAAATTAGATGTCATATATAGTATTAAGATCCCAAATAAGCACAAACTTTTATAATTTGAAGAAGGCAAAAAGAATATTAAGAGTAATAATGTGTACTTACATGATTAAATCTCAAATGTTATGTGAGTATTACTTTTAATGTGACATCCTTCACATGATATACTTGATTATTTGATTGATGTTCTTTAATTATATAACACGTATGGATTGAAGGTCACTACTCACATGACCTTGAATAGAAAGCACTTTCATCAGTTGATCTCCATGACTCTATGTAATGGACTTTGTTGCTCTATTATCTCTACAATTATGCTTTATTCATACAATGATTCATAACTTTTTGGAATCCATCACCAAGTTTGTATCTTTATATGCTCTTATTTACTGCGATTAATCATCATCATACCTAGTGCATTCCGCCCATAAAAAACGATCAGGGTTTAGAGAGGGAAGAAATACGGCAACCTATACCTATAAAGGAGAATGCGACCAAAGAGTCTTTCGGTTCGAGACAAAACCTCAGAAATTACTACAATGATTCAAAATATATTAACTTAGTTTTACTACCTATTGTATTTTACAAATTCTCAAGATGGTTTCACGATGAGATTAATTTATTGGGTTGGCCAAATGTACACTTTATGTATTAAAGGATAACTTATAACTTTAAAGTGATCACTTACAGTTTTAAAGTCATCACTTTTTATTATCTTAAAAGTAATCTCTTATAACTTTAAACTAATCACGTACAATCTTAAAGTGATCAAAATGAAACAGATTTATGGTCAAAATCCTATTTGTTTTCTCTTACTCAATGTATTATATTGAGAAGTCAATTAAACAATGGTAACAAAGTTGAATTTAATTACCTAGCATGACATCTTATCAGACCTTTCCAAAACAAATACTCTGTACTTCCATTTAATTTGCAATAATTTTTTTTGGTTCGTTCCACTAAATTTGCATTATTTTTATTTTTTGACTATGGTCCATCACTTTCTTAATCTCATCCATACATTTTAACTCTCTCTTATTTTTATCCACACAATTCATTCTTTCTCTTCATTTATTACCACTTTCTTAAATTTTACTCATTTTCTCTTTGATGTCAAAGAGTACATATGAGTAACAATATTCAAAACATGCAAATTAGAATTATTAGTGAAATAATTAATTATACAAGAAATGGTTTATCAGTCAATTTTTAGAAGCTAAATCAAACATGAGATTGGATCAAATAGTATACTATTAAAATGATGAGTATATATACTATTTTTTAAGTTATTATTATTATTGAGTAATTCAAGCCAACCATGTGGACGAGTAAGAGTATTGGATTTTATCTTCAATATTTATGGATGTTGTCATGTAGACATGAAGTAGTGGGCAACATGATTTATATATGTATTCTATGGTTTGTTCTTATAAAATTATATCATACTTTTTGGCGTTTCTTGTATGAGACATTGATACTGTTGAGTTTATATATTAATTTATTTTTTTAATTAATTATTTTAAAATTATAAGTTATTACTTTAATATATTAATAGACATAGGATAACATAATAGAGATGGTTTCAGCATGAAAGTGTTATATTTATGAATTTTTGAATTCTTATTCATACATTTTTAATTTTCTTTCACTTTCATTCTCATCCACACAATTTAATGATGCCTATTGTCTTCATAGGTCAGCACAATATAAATAATCTCACTATAAGACCGTTTCATATAAGAATTTGTGAATTCTTGTTCATACATTTTTAATTTTCTTTTATTTTTATTCTTACCCACACAATTAGTGATCCCTAATATTTTTTAAATAATTAAACTATTTTTTTTAATACTTAAACTCCCTCCTATGCATTGATTAGGGACATTTTTTTATTGGGCCAAATGACCAATTCATTAATTATGTCCCATTTCTATTTTTGTCATTTTTTTAAACCATTTTACTCTTACTAAAATAATACAACAATACATAAATACCGATGCTCTTATGGAAAAGAGAGTTTTCCACTTCACTTTTAAGTGATCCCCCACCCCACCTTAGTTTTAGTGCAAAACCCAAATATCTTTTTATATATGGGCTTGTTTGGTTACCCACTATTACCCTTGGAATTTTAAGTTCCTAGGAAATAGTATTATGCTAATTTGTTTGGTTGCCAAAAAATCTAAAATTCCTAGGAATTATAAAATCCAAGGGAAGTTAATTCCTATGAGACATAGGAATTAGATTACCATATACCCCCTTGGTCATTAACAATTCCCATGAATTACTTCCAAGGAAATGAAAATACCTATTGTCAAACAAACAATATTAGATAATTCCTAGGAAATTGACAAAGGAAGTAAATTCCAATGAATTACAACTTCCCATAGGAATTTAATTCCTACGTCAACCAAACGACTCCTATGAATAGAAGGGAGTATCAATTGTCAATATTTTGATCTCTTTAGGACAAATCAAGTAATACGCATAAATACTTTCTCCGTTAACTACCTCGTACATAAAAAACCCGCTCCCTCTCCTTTTCTCTCTTCTCTTACTAAAAAACTTAATCTCTATAATTGATTTGGGGCTATGATCAACCTTTTGGTGGATGGTAAGCCCTGAAATGTGTCCGTTTTAAGCTTTTTGAGTATGATTAGAATAAATATTTGTTTTCTCCCTACAGGAGAGTTATTCTATCCATTCATTAGATTGATTCTACCCATATATTGGGGTTTGATCTCTCTCTTCGTGAGACTTTAGAGTTATGAAGTTTGGTTTGTAATTGATTTATTGGTAGAGACTAATGCGATAATGCAACAGCCACTAAAATTGCAATTACCATCAACTACATCAAATTCAATTCTATCTCAAGACTACAACAGATCGAAAGACCCCTCGTAGAAGACTGTGTCAAACAACGATGTGGAAGAGAATATTCAAAAATATCAGATCTCATATACAACGACCGTAGTTTTGTTTTAGTTTTGAATTGTCTTTGGTTAAATAAAATTGTTATGTACTTGATAATTTTTATCTCTGATGTAGATGTTATACGACTCTTTATTATTGAATCAGATATTATTAAAAAAAAATCAAGTAATACGCATCCTTTTGATCATATGCTGTTTTCAATAGACTCAATCCAAAAGGTTTATCCGTTATATTTCAACATCAAACTATTCTTTTTTGCATTATTTCTTATTTTTGAATATTTTATTTTTAGATATTGTTTATACATACGTTACAAATACTACCTTTGTTTAAAAGGATTAGCCCATGAGCATAAGATATAGATCTACTTTGGCATCACTTAATTGTACTATTACAAAAGACAAAAAAAGTGTAACTTGTTCTTATAATCTTTTAGGTATCCTGCATAACGTAGGGTTTGAGTAGGGGATTTTCTTTTTCTTGAAAGATGTTGACAAATCATACCCGTACCCCCAAGGAGAAAGTAAGTGTTGAAGTGCCCATGTGTTACCCACATGTGAGTTGTCCCACATCAGAGAAAGAGAAGAGTATGCATCACTTTATATACTCAAGGAGTAACTCCTACTATTACCAATTGCTTTTAGTAGTGAACATTCTTTGGGTTTATGAGTGGACTACTTCTTCTCCTCCTTGTTTGGGTTGCCCAGGCCCATTTTCTAAATCCTATCATGGTATCAGAGCCCGATTTGTTGTTGGGCCTTTATACTAAGCATTTAATCTTATCACTGGTTAAGAGGCCTTTAATTAGATGTTCATTCCTAATAGGTTTGTAACCCTTCTGGTGGGCTAAAATTCTAAGGACACTCACATGTGAGGGGGAGTGTTGAAGTGTCCATGTGTTACCCACATGTGAGTTGTCCCACATCAGAGAAAGAGAAGAGTATGCATCACTTTATATACTCAAAGAGTAACTTCACTATTACCAATTGGTTTTAGTAGTGAACCTTCTTTGGGTTTATGAGTGGACTACTTCTTTTCCTCCTTGTTTGGGTTGCCCAGACCCATTTTCTAAATCCTATCATAAAGAGAGATGTGCGCAGTCAAGAAACCTCCCCAATTGATACCTGCGCCTAGTAGGGGCCGAACCCTAAACCTTCTGCTCTACATACAGATGCTCTATCTATTGAATAAATCTATAGATAATTTCATAGTCAAGTGGTGGTCGAAAACATTATGACTTAAAAGAGTAGATTTAATTATATTTGATGTGGTTAGATAATGCTTCTCTTTTTAAAATTGACATTATTTTTTCAGGTTCAATTAGCTTATTAATAATATTTCAACCAAGTTTAAATAAATTACAATATATTTCTAATGAAATTCAATGGTAAATAATATAAGTGTAAAACTTTATTTTTTCTAAATCAAGGACAAAATAGATCTTTGAAGGGCTTTTTCAATAATATGTACAAAATTTTGTCAAAGCTTGCAATACAAAGTTATAATTGGCTACTTGTTCAAATATTACATATTTCATACAATTATTAAATTAGATATGAGTAATGTGCTCCTTATAAAAAATACGAAATTAATTATCAGAAATTGTCAATGAATCAATTAATAATAATATCTTTGGATCCTCTCGATTAATTAATCAAGCTTCCTTCATTGGGTGTGTAAGAATAATATGGCTTGAATGGATGCTTTCTTATTCAAATTATCACTATAAATGTACACAAATTGTTATCTATGGAAATAGCTAGAATCATGCCTAAATAATATATTGCCTAAGATATACATTCTATTCTATTCTATAATAAGATTGATTTAATTACAATTTGAATATCCTTAGAATAACTAATATTGTGAGAATATTAGTATATTCTATCACACCCCCGCAGTGGAAACGGGAGGTTCGCGAACGTTGAGACTGGTTCGAAAATCTTGAAACAGAATGAGAGGAAGGCCTTTAGTGAAAATGTCGGCAATTTGGTATCGAGACGGGACATGAAGGATACGAGCTTGACCACGAGCCACCTTTTCACGAACAAAGTGAATGTCCATTTCAATGTGTTTCGTGCGTTGGTGTTGAACGGGATTACCGGATAAGTAGATAGCACTAATATTATCACAATATACCAAAGTTGCTTTCGAGAGGGGGCAAAGGAGTTCAAGAAGAAGATTGCGTAGCCAACACGATTCAGAGACGACATTAGCTACCCCACGATATTCAGCTTCAGCACTGGACCGGGATAAAGTAGCTTGGCGTTTAGAAGACCATGATAGAAGATTATCGCCTAGAAAAACACAATAACCCGAAGTCGAGCGACGTGTGTCAGGACAACCTGCCCAATCCGCATCTGTGTATGATAATAGAGTGGTGGTGGAGGATGGATATAGTTGCAAACCATAGGAAAGAGTACCACGAATGTATCTAAGAATCCGACGAAGGGCATGCATGTGAGACACCATAGGATTATGCATAAAAAGACACACCTGTTGAACTGCATAAGAGATATCTGGCCTTGTAAAAGTAAGGTATTGAAGAGCACCAGCTAAACTTCGATATAAGGTAGGGTCCTCAAAGGGAGTTGAGGATGAGGCACTGAGCTTGGGTTTAGTGTCGACTGGAGTGGGGCATGATTTACACGAACTCATGCCGGCACGACTGAGAATTTCATTGGCATATTTTTGTTGAGATAAGTGTAGACCTGATGAATTTCGAGTAACAGCAATGCCAAGAAAATAACTTAGTGTTCCCAAATCTTTCATAGCAAATTCAGTACTTAAAACAGAAATAATAGATTTAAGGAGAGAGGTAGAGGAGGCAGTAAGAATTATATCATCTACATATAAAAGAAGATATGCAGTAGCAGAACCCTGTTTGC
Organism: Amaranthus cruentus; assembly: GCA_019425755.1. NCBI lineage: Eukaryota > Viridiplantae > Streptophyta > Magnoliopsida > Caryophyllales > Amaranthaceae > Amaranthus > Amaranthus cruentus. The sequence continues at coordinate 169,905 of CM033456.1, forward strand.
AGATAAATAAAGAGTTGTCACAAGTACTATGAATGAACCCGATTTTACCAACATAATCGGCAAACCGTTGATACCAAGCGCGAGGGGCTTGTTTGAGGCCGTAAAGGGATTTCTTTAGTCTGCAAACATGATTAGGGAACTTAGAATCTCGGAATCCCAAAGGTTGATACATGTAAACGGTTTCATCAAGATGACCATGAAGAAAAGCATTTTTGACGTCGAGCTGGTGAATTGGCCAACCTTTGGACAGAGCTAGACTTAGAACAGTGCGAATAGTAGCTGGCTTAACAACAGGACTATATGTTTCTCCACAATCAATACCAACCTGTTGACCTGCACCATTACCAACAAGACGAGCTTTGTATCGCTCAAAAGTACCATCAGCCTTTTCTTTATGTCTAAAAATCCACATAGAACGAAGCACATTAACATGAGGAGGTTTTGGAACTAAATCCCACGTCTTATTCGCAATCAAAGCATTAAACTCATCGAGTCATGGCCAATTTCAATTAGGGTCGTGAGTGCGGTTATGGGATTTTTAGGTATGGGTGAGTTAGCGATGTGGGTATGTATTAATCCTTCATGATATTTGGATTGGGTTTAAAGATCCCATGTTGGCTCTGGTGGTGGAGATGGTGGTATAGGTAGGTGGGTATGTGGGCCGGAGAGTGGTGTGGGTGAAAGGAGGGGCATTTTGGTCAGTGAGTAGGAGATAGGGAATTTGGGGAATGGAGGATGGGATTTGCATTTTGTGTGGGGAGGGTAGGAGTGGGTAATGAGTGGAGCGTGTGCAGTGGGAAGGAGGGCGAGGGCAGGAAAATCAATGGGAATGTGGGGTTATTTAATTGTAGGGTACTTTGGTGGAGTGCTATGGATGATTGGAGTGGAGGCATGATCAGGTGAACGAGAGAGATGGAGAGCAGAATGTTGGTCGTGAGGACCGATTAGGGAGATGATCAGGTTTGCGGGCAAGATAGTCCATTAAATAAGAAGATATGCCATTATCTAAGAATTCATAAGGCGATGATGTGGGAGTGTAAGATTTGAGAACGGAAAAGATGTTTACGTCAAAATAAGCGTGGCGACTTAAAATGATTTTCTTAGTTGATAGATCATAGCATTTATATCCACGATGATTTGTAGGATAACCTAGAAAGCGCTAAGGAGTAGAGCGATGTTGAAGTTTATTGATAGTGGGTAATTTAATACTTCAAATGGGGATTTATTTTTTTAATGTGAGAATAAGTGGGTAATTTATTATATAGAACTTCAAATGGGGATTTATTTTTGAGATTTTTGTTAGGGAGAATGTTGATAAGATATGTTGCCATACTAAGAGCGTGAGGCCAAAAGGATGGTGGAACGGAGGCATGTGCAAGAATGGTGCGCATGATGTTGTTAATAGAGCGAATTTTACGTTCGGCTCTACCATTTTGGGATGAAGTATATGGACATGAAAAACGAAGATTTATGCCATTGTTTGTACAAAGGGTGGAAAAAGCATCATTGGCATATTCTTTGCCATTATCACATTGAAAATTTTTAATCTCACAATTAAATTGAGTGTTAATATGTGATCTTAATTTTGCAAAAGTGGGGAACACATGAGATTTAAGAGGGATCGGGAAAGTCCACAAAAAATTAGAGAAATTATCAAGAAATAAGACATAATATTTATGATTAAAATTGCTCAAAATGGGAGAAGTCCATACATCACTATGAATAATATCAAATGGCATACATGTAGAGTTTTGAGATGAAATAAAAGGCAATTTGATATGTTTGCCAAGAGGACAAGAACTACAAAATTCGGAATTTTTGGATCCATTACAAGAAATAAAATTATGCTTTTGTAGATAATCTAAAATAGATGCTCCCGGGTGTCCCAATCGATCATGCCAAAGAGAGGAAGTGATAGCGGCAAAAGAGGATGGAGGTGGTTGTTGAGATAATGTAGTTAATGGATAGAGATCGCCCCGGCTCTCACATCTCATGAGGTCCTTCCCCGTCCGATAATCCTTCACAGAAAAACCAAAAGGATCAAAACTTATGGAGACACTATTATCAGTGGTAAATTTTCTAACAGAGATGAGATTTTTAATTAATTTAGGTGCATGAAGGACATTTTTAAGAATAAGGGGAGGGTGGGGTAAGGGTAAGTTTGCATTTCCAAGACCACTAATAGGGATAGATTGACCATTACCAACAATAATACTATTATTCATGCTCGATGGAAAATAAGATGAGAGATTACCATGAGTAGATGTCATATGAGATGTGGCCCCGGTGTCCATGTACCAAGAAGAATCCGGTGGATCGAGAGCAAGAGTGTGAAATGCTGAGTTGATATCAGTGGGCTGCTGTCCATGAGCAAAGTGGGCCGAGTGCTGTGGGCCAGGACCAAGAATTCCTTTGTTTTTGTCAGTAGAATGCTTAGGAGAATTGCTGGGCCAGGGTTGGTATGGGTAATTAGGAGGGGGAATGGGCCTCTGATTTGAAATGGGCCAAGGCATATTTGGCCACTGATATTGCCAAGGAGAAGGAGGCCATTGGTAGTGTGGTTTGCGGGTGTTGCGTCCTCGGGTATTTGGACGGCCATGTGGTGGACGATCACCATTGTAGGAGTGGCGACCACTGGAGGTGGAGGAGACATGGTGGTTGGGGCGGTGGTGGGAGGGTGGTGGAGAGGGGGGCCGATTTTTAGGTGGTTGGTGGGAATTGGTAGGTGAATTTTGCGAAATAAGGGCGGTGTTTTCGGTGTCATGAGAATCACGATGAATAATGGTGGTTTCTTCCAAGGCAAGTTTAGATTTGGCGGTTTCAAAGAGGGGTAATGGGTCGTGTTGTTGGATGTGGGTAACGAAACTTGCATATTCTTTTGTAAGACCGGAAAGCATTCTAATGACAAGACGGTTGTTATCGACCGGAGCATCGACATTTCCCAGTTGATCGGCGATTTGTTTGAGGCGATTGCAATAAGCGGTGGTGTTAGGAAAATTAACCAATTTGGTGCTAGTAAATTGGTTTTCAAGTTGGAGTGCACGGGAATGCTTGTTATCTTGAAACATGGCCGCAATGCGTACCCATGCTTTTTCAGCCGTATCGTTGGGAACAAGTATAGATGTAAGAATGTCGGGAGATATGGTAGCATACATTCATTGAAGAACCGCGGCATCGAGACGCTTCCAAAGAGAAGGATCTTTATCTTTGGTAACTTGAATTTCGGCAATCTCTTTTTCATCGGTGGGTGGGATAATATGGTCAAGAACATTATGGACTTGTGCTTGAACCTTGAAGAGGGAAACCCATGAGTGATATTGACTAGAATCATGGTCTAAAGTAATGGGAATAAGAGATTTGACATTGGTAATGTTTAGAGCGGAATGAAAATTAGTCATGATTTGGTAGGTGGTGGAGAGGGAGGCCGTGAGGGCCGGTTGGGGTGGTTGAGTGGCGGAAGGTGAGGGCCGGCTAGGAGGAAGAAAAAAACCTAGGGCTTTGATACCATGTAAGAATAATATGGCTTGAATGGATGCTTTCTTATTCAAATTATCACTATAAATGTACACAAATTGTTATCTATGGAAATAGCTAGAATCATGCCTAAATAATATATTGCCTAAGATATACATTCTATTCTATTCTATAATAAGATTGATTTAATTACAATTTGAATATCCTTAGAATAACTAATATTGTGAGAATATTAGTATATTCTATCAGGGTGATGGAAGAATGACTGAGAAAATGGGCCCACACGAACATGACACGTCACTTATACAGCACATCTCAATCACTCTACATAATTGGATAATGAGAATCTGCATCTACTCAGCTCATCATCTCATTATATTGTCTCTGGATTTACTCCCAACATTAGGAATATTGTATATGATTAGTGTTTAATCTATAAGTTAAAATATAATTAATTAAGTGAAATTTCGTTTGATTTGTCTCAATGCAAAAATTATTAATATCTAATTTTTATAATTTGTATATTATATATAATTTGAGATATTAAGAATTGAATTAGTGCATTAAACTGCGTAAAAAAACAAACGTTGTAAGAAATTGTAACGGAAATAGTACTTTGGTTTTACATGGGTTAATTACAATTCATTGTGATATCTTGTATCAATAAATAACACTATTAATTCCAAGTATTATTAAATAAAGAAAGTATATTATTAATAAAAATAAAAAAGAAAAACAAATATTTTTGTATTATTACAATAAGTCTACACTATTTTAAATTTATAAGTTCGTTTTGAGTATAGAGCATTACAATATTTTTTGATAGTATTTTATGCTTTTTTCTTTTTTTTGGCCTACCTTTCTACTAGTATGTTGTTAGATAGATGTTCATCATCTTCTTAGATTTAATTTTTGAGTGTCTTTCATTTACTATTGAAAATTCTTATATTTATTGGATTAATGAGGTAATGATCATTAATCCAATGTTTGTAAATTGATTATCAAATAATCAACATTAATTATCTTTAAAATAATGGTAAAATTTGCGAAATACATAAATTGAGTTAAATTTAATTTTTCAATGAAATAATCATTTTCAGACATAACATAAAGGAAGGGAGTAAATGACAATTTTTGCTTCAATTTACTTCTCCTTGATTTTGTTAATTTGAATTTATTTTAGTAAATTTAACTTACAATCACTAATTTAAAAGATAAGTGTAGAGCTATTACCTTTTTTACTTTAAAGTAGTGTAGATTATTGTTATTTTTTTACTTAAGTATCTTAGATTAAATTGAACTCGAAGTTTTCAAAGGTAAATTGAAAATAAGTAATTGATATCAATCGTTCTGAAACACTACTATAACCTATCTTCAAAAAAAAAAAACCCACTATAACCGAAATTAGAATTATTAAAAATACACTTACATTAATCCGTATAAAATATAAATAACTTTGGTATATATGTATATATAACTAATGAAAAAAATATTTCTATATTTTATGGAAAAGTTTTTCCATACTGCCTTTGTCCCCTGATTTTATTAAATATACTTCCTCCATTTTGTTATATTATACTCATATTTGCCATATTTGACTTGTTATATAATTCAATATATTATTTTGATTATTTATATATTAAACTATACACATCTAAAAATTAAAAAAAATTAATATTATGAAAATATGCTATTAAAACAAGATTCCATTTAAATATATTATTTTACACATTAGTCACAATATATAAAATAAACGTAAATGATAAAAAGCTACAATAACCTTAATGCGCGCAGTAGATCATTTCAAAAAGGAGGAAGTAATATTTTAGTTAGCCCCACATTGTTTACTATTTTCTCCGTTCTGTTTTACTTGCTATAAATGCATAGGCACACATATTAAGGAAATATGGTGCAATTATTAGAAGCATGTGGGGTTTCTTTTTAGGAATTTTTTTAGTATTATTTGATGAAAAATGAAAAAGAAAAATAGGTTTTTTAGATGAATGGGAATATCATAAAGATTAAATAATATAGTAGATATAAAGTTAATAAGGTATAGAGTTGGATAAAAATAAGAGTAGGTGGAACTTTAAATGATTGATTTTTTACAAAAAATGGAAATGTAGCAAGTAGTATGAAACTTCCCAAAATAGAAAATGTAGCGAGTATTATAGAACGGAAAAAATATATCAGAGGTGTTTGAAAATAGATATATTATCTATTGACTTTTTAATTAGCCTGTTTGACTAGTTAAAAAATAATGGCTGATTTTATTGACTTTAAGCTAGCAGCGGTAGTGAGATAAGCTAGTTAATTAGTCACAAATCACAATATATGAAATAGATACTTCCTCTGTTCCGTTTTAGTTGCACCATAGGGATTTGACACATAATTTAAGGGTTGTCAAATCAGTATGGTAAAAGTAGGGATAATATATGATTGATGGTGATATGTGGGGTAGAAATAAAAAAAATTATTATAAATAGATAGTGGTTGTGACTTGCGGGTATATTAAATAATTAATGAAATGGTGTATGATTGATGGTGATATGTGGGGTAGGAATAAAGTGAGATACAATAAGTAGATTATTTTTGCCAAAAATAGTAATGTTGTAAATGAAACTTACAAAAACGGTAAGTATTGCAAGTAAAATGAAACGAAAAAAGTATATTGTTTATAGGTATACGTATAAAAATACTATTTTCTAGCTTTTTATGGAGTAGTTTTTTCTTGTTGAAAAGATGATTTCTTTTTCCTTCAAACACTTTTCTTTTTGCCCTTTATGAAACATCCCTAAAAAACTAGAATCACCCTAATAAATCCCATTATTAATTATAATCAAATCAACCCTTGACAATTCCTCCACTACTCCCTTCTTCTCCTTCATTCCCCTATTTAAACCTCCCATTTTCCTTTCTCTCTCTTCACCAATCCACAATAATGGCTCCCCAATCTTCCATTACAGACCTTGAAAACAACCAACCTCTCCTCCGGGTCAAACCCGATCCAAACCCAACCCAACCCAACTCATCAACCCGCAAACCCATCAAACCAATAGCAATAATCACTCTCTCCTTAATCCTCATACTTGTCATCGTCTCATTATCCTCAGACAATCAAAAAGCGTCGGAAAAAGCGTCGGAGATTTCTCCGACGATAATTTCCCGGGGAAAAAGAGAAGGAGTGTCGGAAAAGGTTTATAGAGGAGAAAGGGAAGGATTATCTTATGAATGGACAAATGATATGTTGTTATGGCAAAGAAGTGGTTACCATTTTCAGCCTCAGAAAAATTGGATGAATGGTTGGTGTTTATTTTCTGGAAAATTCAAATTTTATCTTTTTTTTACTTCCATTTTTGTGTTTGACTTTTATTAATTTCGTGTTATTATGTTGAAGTGAAAAGACTATTAATAATTTTTTTTTCTTCTTGTGGTCTTTTTTGGGTGATCGTGCAATTATTGACGGCGTACGTAATTCAGATCCTAATGGTGAGTTTTATTTTATTCTTGATTATTAATTAATATTAATATTAATGTTAATACTGTATTTTTATTTATCTTGTCTTTTTTTATTCGGGGTAGGCTATAGAATTTATACGAGCGATAGTGAGAGAAATTTAATTAATTTTATAGATAGTGAGAATTGACCTCATTATAAAATACTCATTTATCCTATGTAAGAGCTTTTAAGAATAAATGTCGCGGTTGTTAGAAAAACAAGGGAAGTAATAGAGAACTCATACTCACTTAATCACTAAACTAACATATAATTCTCACTTGCAATTTTTTACGTGTATATGTTGATCTTTAATTTTTTTTAACTATGTAACAAAGTAAAAATTATGAAACGTGATATTGTTTTAAAATTGCACATTAAGACAAATTAAATAAATTGTCATTGATTATGTTAATATCAAAGTAGTGAATGAATATTAAGTATTAATTACTATACAATTCTTGTAAAAGTAATAATCAAATGAAGATTTTATACATAACTTTTAATTTTTTTGGGTGTTGTTTGTATTATAGATTGATGTTTTTAATGATGATTTAACGTAGATTTATTAAATTGTGGTATTTTATACTTTAGTTTAGTTGGTGGTTGTTAGTTGATTTACATGACAATCATTTTAAACTTAATAGGAGTATATGTTTAAGATAAATAAGTATAGGGTGTCCTCTATTATGGGATGTTTATTAGACATTTTCTGAGGTGGAAATATGAGATTTAGGAGTAAGGACTTAGAAACATACGGTTTTTTTTTTTTTTTTGAGTAAAAGCCAATTATATGGATGAGATTAAAGAAATTAGTGGGTTATTGTCTAAAAATAAATTTGATACAAATTAAGTAAAATGGACCAAAATAAAAAATGGTGCAAATTCAATGAGACGGGAGGAAATAATTTTTTTTTTAATTTTGAGGTAATATTTGATCTTGGTGGTAATAATAAAATAAAAGCATGGTAATAGAAAAATAATCATTAATCTATTTATGTTTCTCTCGATAGAAAAATATTACTATTTGAACTAATAAAAAGTAAAAATGGTAGTCAACTTAAATGCACGTACAAATAATTAAGTTGGACTTGGAGTATTTATTAAATTACTGTGAAATGTGAATTTATTATAATAATTAAAGTCTCTATTGTTATTCTAGTTCTCTTAGAAATTTTGGAAAGTTATTTCTAATTAAAAGAAAATTCCCATATTTTATTTTAGTGAATTAAATATTTTAGTCAAATGCATGCATTTCATGTCCATTTTAAACAAAACCACAAATTAATGGTCCTTTGCTAATTGGATTATGAGAACTAATGATGATTATTAACTAGTTAATTATATGTCACAAAGACCATGTGACATTTACAATGTCAAATCATTCTCCGAATTAACCAATAGAATTAGTTTAATTTTAACCATGATTCACGATGAGGTGGCCGGTGGTAATAGCATACCTATCAGGATCCTTCTATGGGACCATAGGTGGGCCCTTTTGGCTGAATTATTGAAGGTATTTTCACAAGTTAGGTAACCATTATTTTAGTGAAGCTTAATCCTAATTTTTATGATTTGTTGGTTTGAACTTGATTTACTATTGGTCTCACTCATTTAGTCTCATTGATTTTTAATGTAAAAACTAAAAAATTAGATATTGTGGGTTAATTTGTGGGAATTTCAGAAATAAGTGAGAGATATAAAGAGTAACAATGGTGAATGAGATTCAAAAAATAAAAATAAAAATGTAAAAATTTAGTGGGACATAAGGATGTTAAAAAGTGAGTCTAGTGGTGATGACTGATGAGTAAATGTTTTTGGAATTAAGCTATGATTATTGGGTAATGAGGATAATAGTGGTGGATAAAACGTATAAAATCTAATGTAATCTAAATTTTTAGAAATTTATTATAAATTTAGCAATACTATCATCCATTTTAAAAGTATTAGAGTACTAGATTTCTTGTAAGTATTTTAGACGTAAACACAATAACAATTATAGCAATTTAAAAAAGAAAAAATAGTATTTTATATCACCAATTGGTAAAGGCGAAACTTTTAAAATGTGACACTTTCATTTACAGATAAAATCATGTTAACAATTGATTCGTTTGGTAGGATTCTTTCGTCTATGATTTCATAAAGAAAATATTTGGTGCAAATTTTTTGACCTAAATTTAAGAGATGTGCTTTTTTACCTATTTTATTTTCAATTCAAAGTTATTATTTTGTCAACCAAGATTTACCAATATAAACTTATTTTGTACATCAAATTAGGGTTATTAATAAAACTTTCATGAATTTATTATTAATAGATACTCCTTTCAAACTTGAAAAGGGTTGTATAATTGACTTGGATCTAGCTAGTAACATCCTTATCAAATTATAACCAATAATTTACACAAAAATACATTATTTTCACTTGTTTTTTAGTTTTTGGATTAGAATAGTTACTATTCATAATCATCAAATTTATCACAATTTCTTACTTGAAACCGTTTATACAACAGACATCTTAAGTTTTGGGGTTGATTTAATTTATAAATTTAAAAAGAGAGATATGAACTAGGCTCTTTAGAAATGTGTATACTATAGGTCTCTCAAAAGAGGACCCGTAAATTTATAGTGTAATGATGTGTAGGTGGAAAGTTAGTTCCCTTTTAGAGGCAGTTGTAGAAAGTAGACCAATAAAAGGTTGTCTTTACGTGTGTTACAGTAATTGTGAGTATTAGTTTAATGTTAAAATCTGGTTAACTTTGCTACAAGTTTGGAAGTTTTGGGAATTCCCATCTTGTAGATAATTGTTATCTGTTTTTTGAGTGGATGAGCTTGCTTTTGTTTTTGTGGAACATTACAACACCACATAATTTCTTTTTCTTTTTAATATCTTGCTTCATGTTTCTTGTGACATGTGATCATTATTTGTGCATTTATTTTTACAACTATTATAGGAGACTGTTTTTTTGTTAGACAATTTCAAATAAAAAGCTTGTATTTTCATAATTAGATAAGCTATTTAATGCATGTATAAGGCGCGTCTTTAGATGAGATCGTCCCATACATACAACAATTTGTGCTCTTTTATTAACACCACCATTCCAGTCTTACACTTTTACCCTTACACTATGTTTGGATAGCAAATTAGGAGAGAAAAGAAAGGAAGGGAAGGGGAAGGAAAGGAAGGGAAAAGAAAGGGAGGGATAAGGAGGGAAATTGTATATTGTTTGTTTAGAAGGGAAGGGGAGGGAAAAGGAAGGAAAGTGTTTTCCTTCCAAATCTTTCCTCTTTAGGAGAGATTGTCTTCTTAATAAAACTTGTCCAACTTTTCCTTCCAAATCCCTCCCCTCCAAATCCCTTCCCTCCCAATTTGCTATCCAAACAAGGGATATCTCCTCCCTCCAAATCTCTCCCCTTCCTTTCTCTCCATTTCCTTCAATTCAAACACACCCTTAAAGTTGAACTAGGAATTAATCATGTTGGCGTGAATAATAATATGAAAATAAGAGTGATACCGAAATAAACCAAAAGATAAATGAGTTACTTCCTCTTAAACATGATTAGTATTAATTTTATTTTAGTTAATTTAATTGCTACTTGTTTTTTGTGTTTAAATATAAATATAAATATATATATTCTTCTATTTTAATGTAATTGTCTTATTTACTTTTGAAAAACTATAAATATAATACATAAAAATTAAAGTTGAGTAATCGTGTTGGCTTAGATATAACTGAATAACAATACGAAAAATGAGAGTGATACAGAAATTAACCAAAATATAAATGAGTTACTTCCTCTTAAAAATAATTAGTATTAATTTTGTTTTAGTTTGATTATTACTTGTTTTATACTTCTATAACTTTAATTTAACTATTTGATGAAATGTAAAACAAACATGATTTCATTAAGATTGAACTGAGAGATCAGAGAAAAGACATCTGGTTTTATGTCTAAAATGTCTCATTTACTTTATGCACTCTATCCAATGCACTTATTCGTTCCTTAATATATCGAGTTATGTATAATTAAAAATTATAAAAAGTTGATATTAATAATCTTTACATCAAAACGATTCAAATAAAATCAAACATGACTATGTTTTAACTTATAGATTAATACTAAAATGCAATTTAAGAGTGATAGATAAATAGTGTTCCAAAAGTAAATGGACATTTTAGATGAATATCAGGTAGTAATATGAAAAGCCAAAGGTGGGGGTGGGGTGGGGTGGGGTGGGGTGGGGTTGTGGTGTCTATAAGGAAAAGGACAGACATTTGTATTTGGTGAATTGATTCACATGGGTTATTTTAAAGACATACAGCAATCATGTATGCATGGAAAAGCTAGATATAGTTCAAGTTGCCCAATCAATAACTTAGATCTTCCATGCTTCAATAGAGTTGGGTATATATTTTTAATCCATAATTTTTTTATGTTGTAAAATTAAAAAAATTGAAAATATGCCAAATTTAAATGGACCGAGGGAGCATATAGCTAGGATTAGTAGTTGATTTTTCATGGTGTCTTTTTTTTATTTAATTTGTATTACTAAGTGTATTAATTAATTAGGCTTGTATATGTCAGAAGTCTTGGTCGCGGTATTAGTGTGTTGTTTCTCTTTTTAATATGTATATACAATTTTTTTTAATTTTCAAAAAAAATTAATTCAATTGGTATCCTATAGGACTTATATGCTTACTGTTTGACTCGACTATTTCGTTTAAACTTTTAATATTTTAGAACAACGTTAAATTTTCAAATGTTATAATCATATAGAAATATAAATGTTGATGATACACTCAAATAGTACGTTAATTGTTAAGAGTTTGATTAGCAAGCTAAACAACTATGTAATCACTATTTATTCGTAAAAGCTTTTATAATAAAAATAAAACGTTGCAAATTTAATAGGGACTTGAATGGTTGCAGGTCCACTGTATCACAAAGGATACTACCATCTGTTCTACCAATACAACCCTGAATCAGCTGTTTGGGGTAACATTACATGGGCCCACGCAGTTTCAACGGACATGATTCACTGGAAGTACCTTCCTGATGCAATGGTTCCTGATCATTGGTATGATGTCAATGGTGTTTGGACAGGATCCGCTACGATCTTGCCAGATGGCAACATCATGATGCTTTACACTGGTGATACTGACCAATTGGTGCAAGTCCAGAATTTAGCATACCCTGCCAACCTATCGGATCCCCTCCTCCTTGACTGGGTCAAATACTCGGGTAATCCGGTTTTGACCCCACCAGAAGGAATCGGGTCTAAGGATTTTCGGGATCCAACCACAGCATGGGTGGATCCCAACGGAATATGGAGAATTGTAATCGGATCCAAAAAGGATAAAACCGGTATTTCACTAGTTTATAAGACTACGGATTTTAAGAATTTTGAGCTGGAGGGTAATTTACATGGGGTACCGGGTACGGGTATGTGGGAATGTGTGGATTTTTACCCGGTGTCAACCACGGGCCGAAATGGACTCGATACTTCGGCTTATGGGCCGGGTATGAAGCATTTGTTAAAGGCTAGTTTGGATGATACTAAGGAGGATCATTATGCATTAGGAACCTATGATGTGGTAAATCAAAAATGGGTACCCGATAACCCGAAAATGGATGTTGGTATTGGGTTGAGATTGGATTATGGAAAGTATTATGCATCAAAGACATTTTTTGACCAGAATAAACAGAGGAGGATTTTGTGGGGCTGGGTTGGAGAGACTGATACTGAGGCTGATGATTTGTTGAAGGGATGGGCATCTTTGCAGGTATAATCCGGTGTTTTTTTAATTTCAATGATACCTTTATTTTTTTAGCTAATTACAAATGTGACACTGTTTATCTTTTTTTTCCGTTAAGTTAACAGTAAATGTCATTTAAAAGTGCTAACATAGGGTACCATTGATAAAGTGGTATAAAGTGCTAACATAGGGTACCATTGATAAAGTGGTATAACACAGGGATACCATTAATTAGAAAAATTTATGTGCGGGATTTGTGTTGGAATTTAATCCGATATTAACTCGTATCATAGAATTGACATTTAACTTTATTGAATTTTAAATGAATTTTTTTATCAAAAACTTTCGCTTTATTTAACTTTTTTTTTATTTTTTTGTTGTTATATAAATTTATAGGTATAAATTTAGAATACTCCACTTGATTTTTTGGGTAGGATAGTTGTTGACCTAACTCTTAACTAAAGATCTAAATGCAGTCATGTAGAAGTTTCAAATTCTTGATTGGAGTTTCATGCATATCAATTTTAGACCTTTACTTGATCATGTGAATTGCTTTATATGTGGTAAGCAACTGTCCAACTTTATTGTTTAAGCAAAGGTATAATGGTAGCTTTATATGAAATTACATATGATATTTCTATTAATTTTACGAGCAAATCGAAAATAACATTTTTTGTTATAACAGGGACAATACTACATATAATCAACCCTAAAACTTTGCCTTACTTTTATTAGGATGATAAAGTATTTATTCGTATATGAGTTTGACAGTATATAATATATATGGCCATGACCATCAGCTTAAGTTTTTGGTTGAACTGGTTCCTTAATATGGTATCAAAAGCTCAAGTCACGTGTTTGAATTTCTAGAGACTTGTGGTGCATTTGCTTACGTGATAGAATATGTAACACATTTGTGAGACTCAACCATTACTTAAAGATTGTTATTAAGCTGTTTATTTGCCTGAATTGTTCATCAACACCCTTTATAACAAAATTTTGATTTTTATCTTTTGTAAAATTTTTCAGACAATCCCAAGGGTTGTGACCTATGATGCAAAGACAGGTAGCAACATCCTGCAATGGCCTATTGAGGAATTGGATTCTTTGAGAACAGAACACACAGAATATGATAGTCTGAAATTACAACCAGGATCCATCATTAATCTTAACATAACCTCTGCTGCACAGGTATATCTACTCTTCTTAACAACTTAATTACCTGTGAGAATTGTTAAATTTAGCTCACATCATCTTTAATTTATCGATCTGGGATAAACCATCCCAATACCTCCTCACATCCGACCTAACCATCGGCTCAAATACCATATTAAATTTAGTTAGACTTATTGTCAATGTCAACATATAATCGAAGAAATACGAGGTGCACACACTTCATAAGCCTAGGAGATACCATGCCAGAACCATATGGCAATAGAAGGAAAGGCTCTAATGACTTACAAAGTGTGTACACCATCCTTAATTCATCGATGTGTGATAAACCATTTTAACAAGAATCGGCTCTTATTTCAGTAAGTAAAGGTCATAAATTCGATTCTCACCGTTTCCTCCCTGCTTAGTACTAAAAAAAATTGATTACATTCTTACTCAATAGTAATGACTACATCAAAAACTCTTATTACAAAATGCAAAGTAGCTAATTAATTGTGTGCAATTTTGTAGTTGGATGTAAGTGCTGAATTTGTGATTGATCCAAAGGCACTGGAATCAAGTGTAGAAGATAATGTGATTAACAATTGCAGTCCTGCAGCTGTTAGGCAAGCATTAGGCCCGTTTGGGCTTTTGGTTTTGGCTGATGAATCACTCTCTGAGTTGACTCCTGTTTACTTCTACATTGCTAAAGCCTCTGATGGAACTGTTAAGAATTGGTTCTGTACTGATCAATCAAGGTATTTCGCCATTTATTACCAACTCAATCAAAAGATTAAACCGATTGTTATTGTCCCAAGGGCCAAGATATCACACCTCATATGAAAATCTTAGCACCAGAAGTGTAGATGCAGCACGAGGTCTATCATAGACGGCGTTAAATATTTCACTTTAAGTGAAGGTGTTAGAAATTCGAACTTGAGACTTTTCGTTATGATCAGGGTCGGCTCTAAGGGTGGGCAAGAGGGGCCATCGCCCAGGGCCCCATGTCAAAAAAGTAAAATTAATAGTTGTAAAGGGTCTATATAGATTATTAATTACAAAGGAAAAGGGGCCCAAGGTACCATTTCGCCCAAGGGCCCCAAAATATCTAGGGTCGGCCCTGGTTATGATAGCATCTAATACCATGTTAACTAACCAACTCAACCAAAAACTAAGCGATTGGTTCAGTTTCAACATATGTTGTATACTGTATCATGAAGGTCGATTTCAGTTACCATTTCAGCAAAACAAGATTGAATATACGCAACTTTACCATTATAATGCCTAATTAAACAAGAGTTAGATCGATTTGCTAATGATGAAAAAACACTATTTTACAATTGTTAGTAATTTGGTAATCTTTTGTGTGCAGATCATCAAGGGCCAATGGCGTTGATAAAGAAGTATACGGTGGACCGGTTCCGGTTCTAGATGGTGAAAAATACAGCATAAGAGTACTAGTAAGTAATCTCTTCGTATACTTGATTACTTTCTTCGTTAGTGATTAAACTTGATGATTTTGAAAGAGCAATTTACAATTATCTTAGATTATATTTGAAAACAAATAATTAATTTCAAATTATAGATTTTAATTATGAAATCATAGTTGAAGAATTTGAGAATGATAAGATTCAAAAAATCATTCTCATATTCTCAAATTTCTATTTGTTAAATAATGGTAGTTCTGACGACTCAAATCCAAAATTGAATCTCATTAATTTGCCAAACATTAAAGTTAAACCAAGATTTCCCAATGAAAAATCATCATTCTATAGCGGGTTGTTTTGTATTTTATG
Source organism: Amaranthus cruentus (assembly GCA_019425755.1). NCBI lineage: Eukaryota > Viridiplantae > Streptophyta > Magnoliopsida > Caryophyllales > Amaranthaceae > Amaranthus > Amaranthus cruentus. The sequence goes on from CM033456.1 coordinate 185,579, forward strand.
GGCTCAAACAAAACGTACGTATCCCATGTTGTTTCTGACATTTTATGGGTTTTAGGCAAAATTAAAAGAAATAAACTTTTTCTATAGAGGGTCGATTTCAGTCTTCAATGAACGTTTAGCAAAAGTCAATTAAAGTTACAATTTTACAAGCGGTATTCTATGTTACAACATTGCCGAATTGAGGTATTAGGCCTTTTACTAATTTTGAACCCTAGGTAAATGTCTACCTTGCCTAGTGTTAGGAACCGCCCTGGAGGTACCCCTTAGGCCTTAATTAATCTATATGATTGGCTATCTTATGGGGGTTATGTATTTTAGGTTGATCATTCAATTGTAGAGGCATTTGGGCAAGGAGGGAGGACATGTATAACCTCAAGAATATACCCAACAAAGGCACTAAATGGAAAAGCCAGGGTTTTTGTCTTCAACAATGCAACTGATTCCAGTGTTACAGCTTCTGTCAAGATCTGGAAACTAGATTCTGCTCATCTTGGTCCATATAATTTTTGATCATATATCATTATTTGTTCCATTTTTTGTACTATTAATTATTGATTTCAATTGTTTAAAAATAAAAATATTCATAATTATTGTTAAAAGTTATATATGCCGCGCCAGCGGGATATAACGAATATGATGATGGTGATAATTATCTGAAAATTTGTTGTACTATTACCAAATGTATTCAACTTTTGTAAGATCATTCAAAGAAAAATGGTTGTAATTAACATCATAATTTGATAATTCAACCAATAATATAATGGTCCATTAATTGTAGTTTCATATAAGTTGTATGTTTAATTATATTATTCTAAAACCATGAGAAAATTGTAATATTGATGAGATGATGTAAATAATTGTATTTTCCTTATATTATTTTAATACTTAATTATTAAATAATGTTATGTGAGATCTTTTAATATGAAACTTTTAGTTATATATTGTTGGAAATAATACACAATATTTAGAAAATAATTAGTAGAATATAAACAATATTTAGAGAATAATTAGTAGAATATCTTTGATTTTATTCTAGAATAATATTTTAAGTATTTAGGAAATTAAGATATTTGTAATCTTTAGTTTCCTTATTTCATGACATATCTTTTGTATTTATAGGGGGCATTTGCTCTCTTTGATGAAAAAATAAAAAAGAAAACCGAATGAATTGATTCTTAAACCCAAACCAAATTATTATACTTTGTTATTAATTTCATCATATATCACTTCAAGTATAAACAACCCGATAAAAATATTAAACCGTGCAAAAAAATGTCTTTCGGATAAATTAAGTTTGTTAAGTGTGAAATAACAAAGAAGAAAGCATGTTGAGTAATGCACTTAATACAACTTTTTCGGCAAAACTAGTGGAAAAGAAAGAAGTAAGGTGAACTTTGATGGAAATAGGAAAAAGTATTCCAAAATGCAAGTAATATCAGCACAAATGCACAAAAAATGGCTGAATTTTGGGATTATGCAGGTTGTTCCACCTTAAGAATAATGGTTGTTCCATTAATTAAAACATTATTAAATGTTATTGTTGTGGAATTTTGGTGGTTAAATAATTTCATATATGAACAAAATCTACATATAAGTTGAGTGTAAAATTGGCTATAGTTATCGTTTATGTTTTTATGACTGTATAGATTGAGAAAAGTAGAGGGTTATGTGAGAATTGAACTCAAAATTTATCTTGTAAAGTGTTAATTACTCTTCAATTGAGATAAAATTCGATTCTCACTATAATCATCATCTATTAAACATAAATCAGTCCCATTTTCTACTTCATGTAGTGTATGAGCTAAACTTATTAATGAACAGAATTGGTTGAGCACTTGTTTGATTAGGCTTTATTGTGGCAAATTAAAAAGTCAATAATGTGTATAAATAGGATGGTCTGTAATATCTCAGATTTAGCTTTAAAAAGAATTGATCGGATACTCATATCAACAAGATGCATCTTTTTTTCATGGGAGCATATTTGCTAAGAACTCCACAGTTAAGTATGTTTGTAGGAAATAAATCTTAGGATGGGTGACCTTCTAGGAATTAAAGTTTTCTGGGTGTGCATGAGTGAGGCCAAAGTGCGTTAGAAAGACTTGTGTTGGTCGTAGAGCAAGTTTACAGTCTCCATGAGTAGTCACCAGCGATATATCGAAGGGGCCGGGGTGTTACATGTATTTGAATGGTTCCAAAATGAGGTTTAAGTTGAAAAAGGAATTCATTTTGACTTATTTGAGACATCCTATTGTTTTGGCAGGCTCAGGAGTACATTAGTGGAGCCAATTGTTGCTTGATTTATGGGGATTTTTCATTTTGAGTGTGTTTTTCAATGTTATAGTAGCTTCTTTGATGGGTTCATCTTAATTATTTAAGTGAACCTATAAAGATATAGTTGAGGTTTCCTAGTCAAAGAATCTCCTAGAAAATATACAAGAATTTTTAAATCTATTATTTTGATAAATACTTAAAATACCATTCGTCACCATCATCCTCAGTGTATTCTACTCATAAACAAACTATGGTAAAAGTTTGAGGAGGGAAAATAGACAACATCTCATACCCATATAACAGAGTGGGGTCAGAAAGTCCTTGATTGGCTCTAAAGGGTCTTCACTTAAAATAATAGTGAGAGTCATAAATCAAGTACATACAAGTTGAAATACGAGGAGAGAAAGATAGCGAACAAATTATACTCGTACCTTTCTTAAAAAGTGGGCAAAGAGAAATACACATTTATATAATCTCATAGGATACTTTCTAAGGTTCTATTATTTATACTTATATTTTTCGGTTATAATTCCAATTTTACTGTATTGAACTATTGATATATGTTTGATCTTATCAGTTAATGATGAATTAAAGATTGATATATGAAACATTATATGGATTATATATTTGTAACTTAGAAAACAATGTACCTATCCTTTAAAAAACAATTAGCTTAGGAGTTTAATTTAATAATATGTATGATACATTTATATCAACCATACTAAATACTAATTACGTGTAGTGATAAATAATAATATGGTCAAAATATAGTAAATAATTTAATTTCTAAGAACAAATATTATTTTTCTCACTTATTATAGTACTTGAAAGCAAGTTAAAAGACTAAAAGTCAATAATAAAACTACTCAAAATAGTAAATACTTTAATTTCTAACAACAAATATTATATAATTTTTTGTACATCATAATATTTTTATTACGCAATACAATTAATGGACCCTTGTATTAAATACTACTATACACTAGTAGAATTAACGTTATTTGCTACTATACAAATGTGCTTATTTGCTGCTAAATTTCGGATTGCGGCAAATGGAGGGGCAACAAATAACCAAAAGCTTTTTGCTGTTACTTAAAGAACCACAACAAATAGAAATTATTATGTGCGAAGAGAATCAAAGTAAATAGATTAGTAAATAGCAGTGTAAAGTTTTTCAACTGAGAGAGAAAAGGAACTTGACGTAGGTAACTTGTGTTATAGCTTTTTGCTATTGTTCAACAAAAAATAACAATAAGATTTTTTATTTGCTATTAATGTTTAAATATAGTAGCAAATTTTTTTTTTGCTGTGAAATAATCAAAACAGTAGCAATAATTACATTATTTGCTATGTTTGAGATTTAAGTAGCAAATAAATAGCAGCAAATTAGATTTATTCTACTAGTGATAATATATTAATAAAAGTACAATATGATAAATTAAGTAGAATAATATAGAGTTTTTATATCAATGATAAAAATATACTACACAGTAATAAAAAATGAAACAATAAAATGTCTTTGTATTGATAAAGCATTAATTGAAATTCATTTTTTTCCTATAATAGAAATGTGCAACGAATAAAAAAAGTAGCTCAAACATAATATTAAGACACATGTAGTATGCCAAAATCGCTAATATTGTTAGCGATTCTATACCAAATCGTAATCACATTCTACAATATTAATATGCTGGTAAATAAAATTTTTATTACGTATTATGAAAACTTGGAATAATTTAATTGGAAAAATAATGTGGGTCTAAAATAATAGCCCGTCTTCTGAAAAATCGTCTTTTTGAGAGACGTCTCTCACAAGAATTTGTAAAAAAACAAAGGGCAAAGTATTGAAGCATGGACTGGAGCAAGAACAGGGACACAAGCAGCGCATGTGACGCTTTTCAGGAAATCCAATCAAATGAATATTCTCCATCATCCAACATACAAATCTTTGTTCTTTACGACCTTCATTTACCATTTATTTTCAATTTTTTTTATATAAATAATTATTTTTGCATAATCTCTTTCTACATTTAAAAATTGAATTGGAGTATAATAATAATTTTAAAATGTAGGACTAAATATGCGTAGAAATATCGTTAATCAGGAAGGAGTTTAAACATTTTGGTCCAAAATCCAAATTCATTATGCTTATGACAATTATTATTTGCACAAATTCTTAATTGAGACGGTTTTATGGTGAGACCAGCTATATTGAACTGTCTCGACTCATGTACATATTGTATGTTAAAATGATCACTTATTAATTCAAAGTGATTAATTAGAGAATTTATATGGACATGTCTCATGCATGGTAAAATAGTCTCATACACCACAAGTTATATTAATTAGGATTGAATCATCAAGGATTTTCCTAACTCCATCAAATCTTAATGATTTTCAATTTTGATGAGTGTTAGAAAGACACGACTTAGTATATGAGGTTTTTATATAAACAATACGAAATGATATTGTTTTATTGACACAAAGACATAATAAAACACCATTTGATTTAATCACAATACTCACCAATCATGCTTATTCCTCTAATTATCATAATCATTAATCACAATACTCACCACTTACAATAAAAGCAAAAAACCAACCACTTAATTAAATTCCCATTTACTCTCCTTTAAAGATGATCACTTTGATTTCTTTCTAATAATAAGTGTTATCAAAATCATAAATTTTACGCGCAATCAATAACCCAAATAATCTTAACCTAGTTGATCATCATTTTATTTGCATTCTTAAAAGTTAAAATAGTGTAATCAAGATATTAAATCATCCTAACCTAATCAATCAAATCTTTTGAGTTTCCAAAATCCATTGGTAATACTAAAAGTCCTTTCTTTTTAATTTACTCCAAAATTACTTATATTTCACTAGATTTTTTACGCAGTCTAACGCACTACACTAATTCAATTGTTAATATTTTTAATTATTTATAATATAAATTATAAAAATTTAATAGTAATAATTATTACATTTGAGACAAATTAAACAAGATCTGCTTGACTATGTTTTAACTTATATAGATTAAAAATCAATCATAAATCAAGGATAATAAATAAAAAGTACAATAATATATTTCTAATGTTGCAAGTGAGGAACGTGGCAAGTATAACTATTATTACTTTCATAAACTCGGCCTTTTCTTCTGGAAATCATTTTTCTGGGCAGTTTGTGAAGCCGACTCAATTTCCCTTTGAAGACCACCCACAACCGACTCGGCTGTGAGCCCTAGCTGACGATTTTTCTCAATTTTAGAGCCAGTATTTAAAGTGATAGTTACTTTTATCTTAAGTTCAGTTTTTCCTTTAGTAACTTTTTATATATATTATAATTTATTTTATATCTTAAATCAAATCAAATATTTTTATGATAACAAATTAAAAAAAGAAATAAATCAACCGGCTAACCAAGTTGCCAGTCCTAAAAATACAATTTTATGATACTTTCTATTTATTATTGAACCTCTTTTTAAGATGACTCAAGAAAATATTTTATATACTCCGCCTTTTCTTCATAGAAAAACAAAACAAACGAGGAAAGAGAAAAATAGACGTTGGAATTTTTGCAGAGAAATAAAGGGGTGCCGTTTTATATATTGAACAGCTACATTTTTTCTCTTTCTTGTCTGATTTTGTGAAAAAAGATTAAACTTTATAAAAAAAAACCCATTTTGAGAGTTTTAAGAAGTAGTGAGAACTCATCAATGGTGGTAGATTTGAAGCTTTTTTTGCTGTATTTTGTTTTAGTTATAAGGGGTTGTTTGGCTGGTGATGCATATGTAAATTTCAACTTTGTGTATTCTTATAAAACCCTTTCTCCATTGGGTGTTCCTCAGCAGGTTTAATTTCTATCCTCATATCTATTTACTCTGTTTTTTTGTGGGTTTATTTTGTAATTTTTGTTTGAATGTGGGTTTATCTGGGTTTTAGGTGTTCTTTTTTTTATGTCAAAGATTTAATAATTTCTGATGTTTATTGATTAAGATAGGATTTTATTGTGCTTGATGAGTATTTATGATTTATTTGTTTATGGTTCTGTTTCTGGGGATTGCATTTTATTTTGGGATGATTTTATTAGTTTCGTAACAAATTTATGAGATTTCCTTAGAAAATTGGAAATGGTTTTCTTTATATTGGAATTTGTGTACATTTAAGTGATTAGTTACTCTCTTGGGTAGAATAAAGTAAATTCATAGGAATTGAATGGACTAAAATTGTAGGAATGGAAAATTTTATTCGACACTTGTAAAAAGTTGTTGAGAATTGAGATTTGTTTATCAAGAATTATTTTCTTGATAAAAGTTGAATACATCCGACTAGTGGGTCGAGTTAAATTCAAGTCACATATTTCGGGTCGGTTTAAAATTGGGTCTTATTGTCCTCATTTGGATTAAGTCGGGTTTGATTTCAAGGTGGGGTGTGTCTGTTTTGAAGACCTATACATCCGACCCTCATACCTCGCCTAAGCCGGAGCCACTAAAGTGGGCATTGGTGCAAGTCAATATTCTCCTAGTTGTTGAAATGTGAAATGCTGACAGCTGATTTATTGTTTAGATTGTGAAATTCATATTATGCTAGTGATTTACAAGCTTTGTTTTTGATTTTATGGTACTTTATGTGTTGTAATATGAATAAAAATGATGAAGTTGGGTTATATATGTTTGCTGTTGCAGGTTATAGTGGTGAATGATCAGTTTCCTGGACCATTAATTGAAGTAACAACCAATAACAATGTTGTTATTGATGTAAAAAACAAATTGGATGAACCCCTTTTGGTGAATTGGTAGGTCCTTCTGTAAATCTTTTGAGTATGCCTTTTTCTTGGTTAGTCCAACATGTGGAACATTGGAGTAAAAGTTAAGTTATGAAACTTTATTATAAACTTGTCTAAAAGTTTATATGGAATTGCAATTTATTCTTGAAAGTAAGAAGTTTGTGGCTATTCTTTTGATTTACTAAGCAATGTGATTTTAATTGAGTGTAATACATGGAAAGTTGGTGTGTGGGGTATTTGTTATATGAGCTTCATCTATCAGCTTAAGTCAAAGTGACTCGATGATTTCCTCTCCACAGTTTCACCGGGCAGTTCATCATACCGAGAGCTGTCCAAATTTGACTCGATTGATTAGTATCGAGTATGACTCGACTCGACCTGAAATATCAGATAGTCTAGATGTTTACTTGTGCTTTAGAACATGAAATTCTTTACATGAAACCCGCCTGAACATATGAATGTACACCTCTAATCATACCTAATAACCGCCCGCCTAAAAGTAGCTAGGTATACAGGTTTTAGTAGTCTAGAAAGGGTTGTCACATATATCCTATGTCGCTTAGTTCTTGAATCATAGTTACACGGGGTCGAATGGTAAGAAGTGGAAAGGAGACAACAAATATGACGACTGATTTTGCAAGGGAGTAATATAGTTCATCTAAAAACAAGTTTGAGTTGCTTGCAGATGGATCTTTTCCAACACTCTAAGTGAACATTCATGAAATTTGTGCTTGTTTTAGGAATGGGATTCAAATGCGAGATAACCCTTGGCAAGATGGTGTGCGAGGAACTAACTGCGCGATTCCTCCTAAGGGAAATTTCACATATCAATTCCAAGCCAAGGATCAGATTGGAAGTTTCTTTTACCACCCATCAATGAAATTTCAAAGGGCTGCAGGTGGGTCCGGTCCTTTCAAGATCAACAACAGAACTGTCATTCCTCTACCTTTCCCTAAACCAGATGCAGATATTATACTCATGATTGGTGATTGGTATACTAGAGATCACAAGGTATTTATACGATCGTGGAATTATAGCCTAATACATATGGTCTGTGTACTAATCTGTCGTAACTCGTTTGCATTAGGCACTGAGGGCTGACTTGGATGCTGGGAAGGATCTTGGCATGCCCGATGGGGTTCTTATCAATGGCAAGGGGCCTTACCAGTATAACTCCACGCTTGTCCCTTCTGGTATCGAGTTCGAAAGCATTAATGTCGAGCCAGGTATGGTTTACTTAGCTTGAAATCTAATTTGTGTCGTGAAATTTAATTAGTGGCGGATCCAAAAATGAAACTTAGTGAGAACAATTGATTAAAAAAATTCAAAAAAGGAGTAAAAAATGATAAATACTTCACATATATAAAATAATGTTTTTTCATTTGGATATTTTGTTAAAAAAAGAGGGATAGTTAAAGAAAAATTAATTAGATTTTAAATAGGTATTGGAAATTGTAACTTAAATGAGCTTTGTTGTACAGTTGAACACATTAAGTGCAATTAAAATTTCTTAGTAGTAAAGAAAACTGAATATCGGTAAGACCTTACCTCACAACCCACAGGTCGAAATCCTATTGTAGCCAATTGAGTAAAATTTTTTTAAATGCAGTGCCCTCACGTGAAGGGCATATCAAGGCACCTGGATCCGCCCATGAATTCAAATGTTGCTTTTGCTAGGAATTCTAGAAACCGTTCAATATTTAGGGAATCTAATTACATTATGCCTTTCTAATGTCAACAAATTGCAGGCAAAACATACCGATTGCGAGTACACCATGTCGGGATCTCAACTAGTCTGAATTTTAGGATTCAAGATCACATGTTGAATCTGGTTGAAACTGAAGGATATTACACTTCACAGACCCCCTACAACAACTTTGATATCCATGTCGGCCAGTCTTATTCATTTCTTGTTACAATGGATCAGAATGCTAGCAGTGATTATTACATTGTGGCAAGTGCAAGGTTTCTAAATGAATCTCAATCGGAACGAGTCACCGGTGTAGCAATCTTGCATTATTCCAACTCTAAAGGAAAGGCTTCTGGTCCTCTCCCTGATCCACCTAATGATATGTATGACAAAACTTGGTCTATGAACCAGGCTAGAAGTGTCAGGTTAGTATTCCATTCTTCTGACATTTGTTCTCATATACCCTATGTTACTTGACTCGGCAACTGATGTTGGATACTGGTACTTGTTCAAGTGCCAGATATGTCTAAATATTCAATCTTACGCCTAGAATGAAGTGTCTAAGTGCCATACCAATGTCCGAGTATCAGGGATTGGACACGGGTACGTGAAGCAAAATGACGAGTCCGTGTAACATAGCAAATACTTATGGATATTCACATGAAAAAACCCATCGATAATTATCATCATCATCATACCCAATATATACTTGTCGTAGTATTCAAAGTACGATGATTTGATAAACTATGCTCTGCATCCTTAAGTATTATTGTGCGACTTTAACTTTAGGTAGAGGATGCTTACGTTCATTAGTGCTTGTTTGTGAAATGATTCCAAATATAGCTATATTATACAGGCAAAATGGATCTGCAAGCGGGGCTCGTCCTAACCCACAAGGCTCCTTTCACTATGGGAACATCAATGTAACCCATACATATCTTTTTCAGACTTTGCCACCAACAATTATTAAGGGTAATTATAGTGCCACTCTAAATGGTATCTCATTCGTAAATCCTACTACTCCAATCTTGCTTGCCGACTGGAAGAATGTAAAGGGTGATTACAAGCTCGACTTTCCCAATAGGCCATTGACAGGACATCCTCGATTAGACACCTCAATTATCGATGGAACCTTTAAAGGATTCGCCGAAATCATATTTCAGAACAATGACACTGTGATGCAAACTTTTCACATTGACGGGTTTTCCTTCTATGTTGTCGGGTAAGGCTAGTATATAACTAGTCAATTTAAATAAATACTAGATGACTTGCTTGAAAGACTAATGATTTATTGGATATACTGCAGAATGGATTATGGTATATGGACAGAGGATAAACGTGGTACCTACAACAAATGGGATGCTATATACCGCTGCACTGTACAGGTTTGTAACTATTAGACCTAAAATCTCGCGTATTACATGAACAATGCAAACTTTTAAGAGTCGAATGCCATTAAGTGACTCCCACCTAAGCAGGATTTTCGGAGTCGGATGTACGGAACCTGAACCTTGTTAGTGATGACAAAGATTTTCACCCGTTAAACTTTGTTATATGCTGCTTCTTCACTGTCCTTAATTGCAATTTTGTGTTGGCTACAGGTCTATCCAGGTGCTTGGACAGCCGTGCTCGTGTATCTTGACAATCCCGGCACATGGAATATCAGAACAGAGAACCTAGACCGCTGGTATCTAGGCCAAGAAACATACATAAAGCTAGTCAACAACGAAGATAAGGGCAGTCAATTTTCCGCTCCTGATAATGTCAGATTTTGTGGGGCTCTGGCCAACTTACAGAAGTAAAATCCCAACCTTTCTAGCTCTGTTAAAACTTATTTCCATTGCTGATATACTAATTTCTCCATGGTATTTGCAGAGATGACAATCGGGCGCCATCGATCAATGGAAACACGAAGTTGCTTGTGCTGCTGCTAACAGTTGTGGTTATTGCTCTTATCGATATCCGCTAACCCTTTTTGGGGATTTATATTTCATTTTCATACAAACATCTTGCTTCAGCTTAGATAGGCACATGTAGTCTCTTAAAGCACAAAGTTTTGATGTGCTTAGTCTGTTGATATTTGAGGCGGAAAGCGGAATTCATCTTAGCTTTAACTGTAAAAAAATGCCCTTTTGTGAGGGCCTTCCCTCCTTCATTATTGATTATTAGTCCAGTTTAAGAATGACATCTGAATCTGTTTTGAAACATATCAAAGAACGGTGAGTAAATGATTGGTAAGATGGAAATTTGCTTCCCGAAAACACTAAAACTAAAATAAAAGAATCCTTTTTCTTCGAGTTTACTATAGCAAAATCAAATGGATTTAATCGAGTTTATTATAGCCAACTCAGAGGGATGGAGGATGTAAAAATAGATGTACATCTAATGACGTTTGATAGGAATTGATTGCTTTCAAAGCCTCAATAGTCAATACATACAAAGTCCATCTTCTTACAATTTGTCCAATGGTGCCTCTTACCCAAATACATCTTACACTCATATTTCGGCGCAGACACATGATCATTCCAATCGCGCATGATCACTAGAAGCCAACACAATATTTTGAACCTTATCTGATACATCATCATCTTATCTAATGTATCCCGCCCATAAAACTATGAATAGAGTCTACGAAGGACGATGACAACTCATACCCATAAAAGAAAGTGCGATCAATAAGTCCATCAACCCGAGAAAGATCAAGTGTAGTTCCTACAAAGGATAAGACTGGGTGAAGCTGACACTAACTCCACAGGCGTGTATCTTATCTGAAACACTATCATCAAACTCACACTACTATTACCAATCCTATCAAGTAGAATTATTGATGCCAAGTATGAGAGTCTTTGATGTCGTATCAATAACTATATTTCAAAGGACTCTTATGTGAAGTGTGATAGGGTAGATAACATGGATTGGAATTTCAGTCATAAGTTTAAATTTTTAGTTGAGTTGGTTTTTAACATCACTAACTATGATTTTATGATCATTTAGACTATCTTACTTTTTTGCGAATTCTTATACGATTTCTAGTAATTAGAAACACATACTTCTCTTGTTTCATTTAATTGTTTACATTTAAGGTTGTATTACTCTCACTTACATCGTATGTTTTTCTATTTAATAGTATTCCCCACAAATCTCTTTTTCATTTTATTTGAATCGAAATAAATTAGAAGGAAATAAAGGAGAGTAAATTCAATTTGTATGATTTCTTTTTTTAATACTAATTTGCAAAATAATAATTTAGAAAGAAATGATATTGTAAAAATTATTGTGTCCTTTGATTTGCAAATTAAATGAAAAGTGGGAGTAGGTTTCTAATAAATTTCAAGCAATCTAATTTGTAAATGAAGAAATCCTAAATGCAATATCATCCCCATATTAAGCATTGTACATAAAAATTCAATTTAAAATATCCAACTCCAAATATTCCATTTTGATTCAACCATTCTGTATGAGACTGTTTCACCGTGATACGAGTTTATACAAATAATTTATTATGCTAAAAGTTTTCATTATTGGCTATTTTACCAAGTATGGTGTACATCTCACGGTAAGACAATCTCATACAAGAATTTGTGATTTTCAGTACTCGAATTTGCACACTCCTATCCCATTCTATCCGAACCAAAATAAGTAGTTTGAAATAATTAGTGTAAATGGAACAAAGTATGTCACACTATCCATAATTAATGTCATTAATTACTACAAACAAAATACGCAACATTTATTTCAAAAACCTTCCAAATTCAATTAAATCATTTAATGAAAAAAAGAAGATTTGAGATAGGTTATTTCACGATAACCCAATGCTCACCATCAACACTAACATTAAACCCATGAACCTTAGCAAATAAATCAACGGCTCTCCTAACACCTTGTCTATCATAGCCGTTAAAATAATCATGCCCAAACATGACCCCACCGGGCCTAAGTAATTTATGGGCCAAATTAATATCAACCCAAGCCGAATGAAAATCATGGCCCGCATCAACTTCAATCAAATCCCCCATTATCCCCCATTTACAGAGTATATCCAAAGTTGTCCCTGTTGAGAATGGAATCGGTAGTATTGACTCAGTCGAGTTAAGACTCACTACATTTTGAAGAAACTGAGCATATAACAAAACGTCACCGTTTTCCATCCCTACATACTTAAACTGATCACGAAACCCAAGCCAACCTCGAAAATCATCTATACATAATATCTGAGTTTCTAACCCGAGGTTACGAGTCAACTCAGCCATGTGAGTCGCTGACGCGCCTAAGAAACTTCCAATCTCTATAATCACCTTGGGTCGAACCTTCTTTATTAGATTCTCAAAAACGGCACCGTATGAACCCCACCCTGTTATACTCTTCGGCTGAATCAACTTAGCCCAATGGGCCGGTGGGAAGTTTGTATAAGGAGATTTTCCATTGTAAACCTTTTTTAAAATCGTTGACCGAATCAACTCAGGTGGAACTGGGTTTTTACATTCGGGTCCGAATCGATTGTGATCGTTATATTTATGGAGGATCCATGACCGGGTTCGGGTTGGAGGTGGACAGTTAATGGCGGTTGAAAGAGTTTTAGAACTCTGTTTTAAGGAGAGAGATGAAAAGGCCGTAAAATAACCGAAAGCGTAGGTTAAGATGAGGAGGATAGTGTACGCCGTGTGTTTATGGTTACGTAAATAGGTTGAAGAAAGCTTCCAGAATCTTCTCCGATGATGGTAATGTCGGTGCTGATGATCTTCATCTTCTTTCATGGTTTTACTGTATTTTTGTTGAAAAAAAGGAAGGAGAATAATAAATAATAATAATAATAGTGGAAGAAAGAAAATAGTTTTATTTTTGTTTTTAGAAATGAATGATGAAGGAAAAAGGCCCACTGAAGAACAGGTTTTATGGAGGGAGATGAGATATCCAGCTTGAGTAGAATGTGAGATACTGTACTACTGACCAATGAGATTAATTAAGTATAAATAATTAAATACAATAATGAAATCTGCAATTATTAATTATGCTAATTAAGTACTCCTCCTAATAAATTTTTCTTTTTCTATTTTAGTCCGTTTCAATGAATTTGTCAAAATTTTTTAGACATGAGTACATGAGTCTACTACAAGTGTTTATTGAGTTATTGGGTCGATTTTGAATTAAGTTGTTGGGTCGGTTTCAAATCGAATTTTGTATCTACGTTGGTTTTATATAAATGTAAATCCATTACGGAGTCTGGTCAAAGTCGATTTCAATTACAAGATCGAGTCTGTTTTGAACACATTTAGACCCACCATTTTAATCGTCTCAATGTGCATATTCTCTGTTGTTTCTAAATCTTCGACTGCTTTATTAAATGAAAATTTTAGTTTTAAAAATTTCACCTTTTACTCGTCTTTTAAAAATTTCACCTTTTGATTATTTTTAAAAAAATCCAACCTCTATATTGCGTTTTCTTTTAAAAATTCACATTTTGATTCTTAATTTGTTTACTGCTGAATTTTACAAGTAACTTATTGAGGTCAGTACTTTAAAAGAAAATACAGTATAAAGGATAAATTTTTAAAAAATAATCAAAATGTAGAATTTTTAAAAGACAACGAAAAAAAATGAGATTTTTAAAATTAAAATTTTCTTATTAAATTACTACTACTTCCATTCTAAAATATTAGCACCCGATAATAATATGTTATGTGGAAATGTCACTAGTAAGTATAATTAAATGGAAGAAGTATATCCAAATTCTGAATCTGTCCCATTTAGCAATGGGGTACGTCAATAAAGTTGAATCTTAATATAATAATAAAATTTGCAAGTGTTAATAAAGTTGATTAAATAATGCTTAAAAAATTCTTTCAAAATATTGATAAAATTTTATAATATTGGATTTGTAAAAGTTATATATTCCTTCCTATTCAGCTCAAATGTCTCATTTAGTTTTTCACACTTGCCGAGGCAATATTTTAACTCTTAATATCTCAAATTATTCTTGATTAAAAATTATAAAAATTTGATATTAATAATCTTTGTATTGAGACGAATCAAACAAGATCCCACATGACTATGTTTTAACTTATAGATTAAGAGTAAAATACTAATTAAGAGTGATGAGTGAATAGTGCCAAAAAATATGAAACATTTGGACCGAATAGAAAGTAGTATTAATTAAATATTTGAATAGTCAGAAATGCAGAAACGATATAAAGTAAGATATTATTGGTATAATAATCTGTGGAGTACACTGAATTTTAGCAGATAATGCGGCTGGGATTCTTAAATCGTTTAGCTAATGAAGCCAAAAATGATAATTTAATTTAATTTGCAATAATGGTATTTGAAAAGGTTGGTAGAATTGTCTTTTTCTGATTTTGTAATCAGTACCATTTAATATGAGATCGTCTTATTATGAGATAGATCTATATAATTAGGCCCATTACTTCAATTAATTACATTTAAGATCAGAAGTGATTGTTTTAAGGTTATAAGTAATTACTCTAAAACAATCAAAAGTAATTATTTTAAAATGACAAGTAATTACTTTAACGTTATAAGTGAGTTTAAGACAAAAATAATATATTCGGCCAGCTCAATAAAAATGGACACACTGTGAGACTGTCTCATTTAAGAATTAGTGTTTTGAAATTCAAATCTGTAATGCATTAAAAATAACAGCTTGTCTCTTGAGAGACCGTTTCTCAGAGAGACGTCCCTTAGGCCCAACCGATTAAAGCTTATTTTTACTCTTACTCTATATTTTCTTTTATGGGTCGATCCAATTAGAGATGGTCTCTTTGAGAAACCGTTTCTCATAAGAATTTGTATAAAAATAATTGGTTGTAGCTTGTAGCGGTAATCAAAATGGTGCACTGGCCCAACTGAAAATCAAAATGGCCACAAAGCGAAAAATCTTGGTTCAAAAATGACTAAGGCCCAGAATCGATAGTTGGATTAAGTTCTTAAGTTGACAAAACCCGAACCAACAGCTAGAAAACAGGCCCGATTAAACTAGACCGCTTTCGAATGTTAACGAGATTTTTGAGAATTCTTTTGTGAATTTGTGAATCACCCATTACCGCTGTGTTATCCGTGCTATCTATACATAGCCCGTTTTGTATGAGCTCGTCTTGTATGAGACCGTTTTACAGTGAGACGACTTCAAAACAAGAAGTTCATAAGCTAAAAATTTTCTTTATTGGACTATTTTACCAAAATATGCGGCATGTCTCACGGTAAGACCGTTTCATATAAGAATTTGTAACACTAATTCTTGTATGAGATGGTCTCACCGTGAAACGTGTCTCACACTTGGGTTAAATTACCAAATAATAGAATATTTTAGCATAATGAACCTTTTGTATGGACTCGTCTCATGATGAGACTGTCTCAAGATGAAAACTTTAAAACTTGAAATGTCTACCCTAAAAGTTTTAAATTGTCAATTCTAAGATTCAGAATGTCTATTCTGGTTCGAAATATTCATTCCAAATTTTAAAAGGGAACTCCAAAATTATTATAAAATATGTGTCAATTTGCGCTCTACAAGTCTCAATCAGGGTGTGTGCATTACATTGTAAAGGCCCAATTAACTCCTTTAACATGTTTATCTTGTTCTGTACAAAAGGTTTACAATATTTAAGTGTTGTACTGGACAATTAGGACACGTTGAGGCAACTAATTGAGAAAATTAAGGGGACAATTGGGAAAGATGCTAGAAATCCATCACGTTTTTTTGCATGTTTTTTTACCTTGTCATTTTCTAAAACACCAACGTTAAAATTTTATTGTTGTGTCTATTACATTTTGCAAACCATGCAATAAGTTTTTTCCAGACTTTTGGATATTTTGCTATACGTAGCTTTTTAAGAATCAGATCGACACAAAAGCTTAACACGATTCTTTATTAGTGTGATCTTCTTGACTCAATCACAAAGCAGTTTGAGAGCTTAAAATAGATGATATTTACAAGTCACAACAAGCACTTATCTATACATGCAATAGCAAAACATTGAAAACGCTAGCCAAACTATTCAAGATCCATCCCACTAAATTTTTTAAATACTTCAAATTAAAATTTACACCTAGCCCTTCCAAATTTAATACTATAAATAATTAATTAATTAATTTAATATTATATCTATCAAGGTCGTTCTTTATTCTATACAAATATAAGGTAGATATTTGACTAAGACCTAAAGCTAGAAAGAAGCCTAATACATCAATTCAACAATACTATTGTCATACACTACAACAAATTTAACTTTTTGCGACATTGGATTTAGTGGCATTAAAAAAATGCCACTGATTCATATTTTTAGTGTAATAATTTATTTCCTTTTATTTTAAGTTCTACTATAAAGTGATTTAGCGACACTTTATTTGGTTTTTAGTGGCATATGTAATTGTCACTATAGTCTATAGTAGTATTTGTGAGAAATGTCACTTATATATCCTATATCGCTAAAAGCTTTAGTATGACTTTTTATTATGCTGTTAAAGGGTCTAATAAATGTCACTAAATCCTCTATATGTAATATAAGAAATTTGAAATAGCGACATTTAAATTAGATGTCGCTAAACATATCCCACTAAAAGCAAATTATGATGTAGTGATATAAGACATAGAACACCGCTTATAAAATCGTCTCGTAGCCAAACTTTTGCCAAACAATCCTTAAAGATCGAAACAAACATTTCATAGAATAAATCCATTTTTTATTTTGCATAACAGTATTTATAAAATATCAGGAACGACACTAATAATGTTAATTGTTCAAAATCGGCAAGTAACACATAGAACTATAGAAGCATGCCCTAAATACTCAAATCCCCCATGTGAATATATTGTTCTACACTGTCATGCGTATAAGACACCCTATGACTTTTAAATTACGAAAAAAAGTACCATAAATTAATAATTAGAAGGCTCCACAACAAAACCCTACTTTAAGAGCAACTTTTAGGGCACAAACTTCTTGGATTCCATGTACTAATCATGGCTATAGCTAGCTAACAAAAACAGCATGCTGTACTACATGAGCATGCACAATAAGTATGTCACAATTTTGCATATTCTTCTATTTATCCACTACAACATTTTGTGCTCTCTATATATCATCTTCTTATTCTTGGCTTTTTATTTTATCCATATGCAATTACTTCATTGTTTATTATCCTTTTTATCTAGCACACCCTCAATATAAAAAGTTAAGGTACAAGTTTAGGTAATGCAATTTTTGTTGTTTATTGCATGCATGGATACTTAATATTCAACATATGGCTACTATGCTATGTTGATGCTCATCTTCTTGAAGCAAAGAGGGAGATATCTTCTTCTATATTTGTTATTAGTGTCATATGAGTAATAAGTTTGATTTTTTTTTCTTAGTGCGTGTTATCTATATATGCTAGAGAAGGTCTGCAACAGAATTGGTTCTTAACTTTTTATCTCAGATAGAGCAAGTACCACTTTGTCAACCATATATTTTTGTATTCGACTCACATGTAGCACTTTGCATGTCAGTTTACTCTATAATTTCAAAAAAGGGTGTTTCATAGAGGGTTGGCTTTTAAATTAGTTGTCCAAATTAGGCATAGGTTTTAATGAATTGAGATTTTTTTTTTCAAAATTAATGATAATTCTATTTTATTGAGTTTACTTTGATAAGAGAAATTAACATATAGCTAAGAATATATAGTTACTAGTTTTTTTTCAAAAAAATATAGTTACTAGTTTTTTATTGGAGGGATTAGATATAAAGAGGAGTGATTTCTTTTACGAAAAAACACTTATTTCACATAATCTCTATATTTTAATTAATTAGAATTATGTGAAAGATGTAAAATTCTTCCATGAAAAAGAATCACTTTCCAGTATGCAACCCTTACAAAAATTATTTTCTTGAGTGATTCATATTCTAGATTTTTAATATTGCTTTTCCTAATAAATAGGGCTTATGTTTGGTCTTATATATATATATAGTATGTTTATATTTACACTAGCTTTTTTTCATTTTTATTGTGCTTTTTTATTGTTATGTTATTTTTATTATGTGGACTGGTATATGTGTGCAGTGATGTCAAAATTAGTTTCTCCATGCTGCTAAATTAAATACATGATTTATCCTAGAGTACAATCAAATTTTTGTTGAACGTATACTTATTTATTTTTTCCCTTAATTCAATCCGTTTTGGATAATAATAAAATATTTTTTATGGATAAAGTGTCTCATAAAATATGAAACTACATGTTGAGTCTATATCTTATATATGAATTTTTAGGGTGCACCTATTTGATTCATTATTCTTGATCCTTACTCTAACGGACTATTTGGTTGCTGGTACTGATTGATAATAATAAAAATGATTTGTAGTGTAAAATTTTCAAAAATGTCCGGTCGCCAATGGCGATAAACTCAATCCGGTCGCTGATTCCGGACGCTAGCTATTTCACAACTTATTTGTAGAGGATAATAAAAATGATTTGTAGTGTAAAATTTTCAAAAATATCCGATAATATCATTCTCACGATGATGAAACTTTAATGATAAAAAAATTTGTTTATAATTTTTCATTACGACTTAATTTAACATTTTCAAATGATAATTCTTTAGAAAGTATTTTTGAAGAAAATAAGATGATCTGATTGCATGACAATTAAACTTATCAAGAGAAATAACTAACTTCTAATTACCAGTTCCATTTTATTACTGACAACCAAACGAGTACCAACTAATAAATAAGAAATACCTTTAAACTTAGCTTAAGTATAAAGTATTCCATCTTAGTAATTGCTATTTGCCAATACTATATATTTTTCTAGAGAATAAATCCAGTGTCACAAATAATATAACTCTCTATAATGATTATTGCTTTACTATTAGGTTTCTGATCTACTTTAAGGATTTTTTTTCACGAGCTATCATCAAACTAGCCATCAACTGTACTACGTAAAGCAAGGTTGATGAAGACATAATTTAAATTTAAATTTTTTTTTCGTTGATCTTCAGAATTTATCTTTCACGCTATGTTTATCATCTCATCATCATCAGCGTAGCTAGTGTATCCCGCTTATAGTCATAGACAAACTATTGTTAGAATCTGAGGAGGGAAGATAGACGGTAGCTCATACCCATACAGGAGAGTGTTACGATTTGGGCTATATTTATCATCTCAATAATAATAATACCAAAACCTTATATTTGATGATATATTTATCATAAGTTTTTATTTTGCAAACGGGTTACATATTCAATTTTACCCTCAATTCTTTCCTATTTGTTACGTAAACAACAACAAAATTCAAGTAACAACCCAATCAAAAAATACATAAAAAATTAAAAAAACACATGAATTAGTTGAAACAAAAATCATCAACTTCATATCATAATGTTCATATAATATCATTAAAATTTATATTAGAATAATTCTCCTCAAGTATTCATATAATACATTTTAAGACCAATTTATATAAGCAGCTAAAACATCACATACTGGATGCAAAATATTGATATATATTAGTAGCTCAGTGAATTAACAATAACTCATATATTTTTTCCATAAGTCTTGCTATGTACAAACTGAGCCCTAATTTTTTTTTTCTTCTCTTACTTCAATTTTGTATAATTTGTAATTATCTCCTTCACTTCCATACATCGATTTCGCTCGTTGAGGTAGGTGTAGACGCTTTATCTTGCAATGAATCCTCCTTAGTTCAGTGATGATCAGATATCGGTGTACAATGAAATATCTGATCACTCGACGAATAATTGTTATTATTGTTGTTATTGTTGTTGTTGCTGCTGTTGTTGTTATCGTTTCCACATTTAGCAACATCTTCTTGGCTAAGTTGTGAAGCAACAAACTTATCAAGAACCCTCCAATCCGTTACTTGATCCAAAACATCTTGTTCATCACCATTGTTATTATTTTCAATCAATAATGTTGAAGCATTATTGTGATTGTTGTTGTTGTCAATATGTTGTTGCACATTAACATCCAAATTTGAGTGAAGATTCATGTCTAAATTATAATGAACTAGGGCACTATTATTAGTACCATGAGATGAAGGTGCAAGAAGCATTTTGGAGTTCTCAAATAGAGGGAATTGCATAAGATGTGCTTGTTCTTGAGGAATTTGAAAAGGCAGACGATGACTATGATTATGACTATGACTGTGATTATGATTAATATGATGATGATTGAGTTCTTTCTTGTAAGTGTAGGAAGAATAATTGATGATTGTATTATTGTTGTTTGATTGTGAAGGTTGTTGTTGTGGAGAATCCAAATCAGACATCAATGAAACTTGATCATCATACCAGTATGGTGATTCATGATCATTCATTCTTCTCATGGTTGTAGCAGTTCTCTTTTTGAACACTCTACAAACCACCCAACCTTCTTCCTGTAAAAGTTACATAACCAACTACCATTAGTGACTCCATCATTATAAACACTTCAATTGTATAATCTATCATCATAATCAACCCAATATCCCGCTTGAAAACAGAATCTGGGTCAGGAGGGCCAGAAGGATATGGTGGGTCAATGAAATGCTTTCCCCACAACAAATTAAAAAGATACAATTGTTAATAATATTGAGTTAGCTTACAAACCCTAAAGTTTACTACTTGAGTTAGCTTATAACATGCATTCATAATAATATTAACTTCATTAATAAGAATTGAACAAGTGTAATTTTTTGTTACAAGATTGTTATATTTATCTCTTTCAGATGAGTATTTATATTAAAAATGTAGCAAAATGATAGTGACGGAGAAATATGTTATTATTATCAAAAATTCCCAAAGTAAATCACCATAAAAATACAAAAAATTAATATTAAAATAAACGAAATTAAAAAAGATAAATTATAATAACAAAACTCACATCCTATCACATGAGGGTGATTTTTTTCCCGAAACATGAGGGTGATTTATTAACCTTACAAATAACCGTTATTTACTAAGACTTTTTCGTTAATTAAATATTTCATGAAATGGCAAGATTCATTTGTGTTTATGGAATATTTTGCAATTTTGGAAATTATCTCCCATTTGACTAGATTGAAAGAATTAAAGACTTGAGATCATCTTACTTTGTGTATGGTTTTGCTCACTTGATGTCAAAATGTAATAACATACAAAAAAAGTCGATTCAACTAAAATCTAACGCAGATAATGACTAATACCAGCTTATAGTATGTTATATACTTGATCCAGTCATTTAAAAAAGTCGGTCTAATTTCTTATTGTACGGATTTAAAGGTTCACATACATGTTAAAAATGAATCATCTATCATATGATCTTATATAAGTATTAAGGAACTGACCTGAGGAGGTCCATTTTCATCAGTTTCAAGTCTATACTCATGCATGATCCA
Source organism: Amaranthus cruentus (assembly GCA_019425755.1). Lineage (NCBI taxonomy): Eukaryota > Viridiplantae > Streptophyta > Magnoliopsida > Caryophyllales > Amaranthaceae > Amaranthus > Amaranthus cruentus. The sequence continues at coordinate 207,694 of CM033456.1, forward strand.
ATCAGATTTTTGGCCATTAGGAGCTCTCCCTTTATAAAACACCAAAGTCTTTCTCATGCCAATTAAGTCATGCTTACAATAAATAGCCTTATCTCTTCCTGTTGCCTTCCAAAACCCTGCTGCAGTTGCTCTATTTGTCCTTGTTCCTGTCGGATATTTCTTATCTTTGTGACTGAAGAAATAATATTCGTTCTGCTCTTCATCTCCCAATTTGCATAATTCTTCCCTCAAGGAAAACAATATTCATTAATTAAATTAACATTCCAAGGAAATAAACAGAAAAAGATCATGATCTAAGTCATTTGAATAAATACAACATTGAATTACGTACTATAAATATAACATCAGATTTTTCACGCAACCTAAAATATCTTAATATTGAAATATTATATTTTAAGATTAATCAAATGAAATCTCACTTAACTATTTAGTTTATTTTAGTTTGGTGTGAAAACATGAGACAAGGTTAATTGATGAATCACAAATTCTTGTAAGAGATGGTCTTTTTGAGAGATCATCTCTAATTTAGTCAGCTTTTTATCATTTTTTTAGTTTAATTAAGTTTCAGAGGACTGGGACGTCTCTCAAAGAGACCGACTGATGATGAATAGTGTAAAAAGTATATATAAGTGTTGCATTGACTTGAGATTACATAGGAGGAATTGTAACACAATAGAAATAATATAGTAGCCAATAGTTGATTCAATTGCATGATGAACGTTGCCATATATATATATTAATATATATATATATATATATATATATATATATATATATATATATATTATATATATATATATATAATATATATATATATATATATATATATATATATATATATATATATATATATATATAACATCTACATCAATCCTCCTGGAGCCAACTTAACCAAAAATGTTAATTTATTTAGTGTATAATTAATTGTACCTTGTAGATCCCAAGGCTCAATTTTATATAGATCAATCTCTTTGATAACATCTACATCAATCCTCCTGGAGCCAACCTTTCGTCTAAGATAATAATCAACAAGTTCTTCATCAGTTGGATGGAATCGAAATCCTGGTGGAACTTGTGTTGATGTATTCATTATTTCTCTGTACATAATTAATTATTCATATGTTAGACTAAAAAATAAAGCATGAAATTAATAAATACTCCTACATTTTTATTTAAGGATTTTATTTACAGAACATTGATCAGGTATCTACAGTAAAAGAGTCTAACACTGCTCCCCAAGCGCTTGTCAATTAAATACCCTACATTGTAACATTTTTTAATGCAACAATAGTATATATTAATTTTCCTTATGGTATGAGTTGTCGCCGTTCTTCCCTCCCCATACCTTGTCCATAATTTTCTATAAGCGGAATACACGGGTAGGATGATGATGATGATAAACAAAAGTATATTATTATGTCAATGCTATTAAATGATTTTTACCTATACGAAATTTAGGAAGTGAGATCCAATAAAAAGGTATTTTAAATAAGAATTATCAATAAGAAGCATAAGCATTATACCTCCTTAATATAATTTTTTTAAGTAAATATAATACTAAAAAACCTTAAATGTATATACAAATGAATTAATATTGTGTTGTAACTCTGAAAAGTGTTCTTATTTATAGAGTAACATAGCCTCCTTAATTATCCTTTTTTATCCTTCTCATTATACTTAATACGTAGTCCTCTTATTTGATTTTATATATATATATATATATATATATATATATATATATATATATATATATATATATATAAACGTTATGCAATGAACTTTGATTAATAGCAATTAATAGCGAGCAAATGATACTTATTGAGGAAAATAATAGATGAGCTAATTGGTTTTGTATAGTTAATTAGTTGAAATGATAGAAATAATTTTAAGTGTTAAACTCTCCAACTGAAGACATTAATTTAACCCTAATAATATACTCTTCACTAATCACCATTAGTATGAAAAAAATGAAGTGGAATTATGACAATTAGAAATGCATGATATAATGTAAACATATTTAATGAATGTTAATGTTAGAAATTAGAAAAAAAATTGAAGAGAAGATGGTGATTAATGACACAAAATCCACTTGAAACTGATTTTAGTTCAATGAAATAATCCATTAAAAGTATAATTAATAAGGACCAACAAAAAATTAATATCCTTGGGTAAATTAATGATCAAACAATTTTACTATCCACTTTCAATCCATTACACTAGACCATAATATATGTGCCATCGCGACAATATAACAATGACAGAGTCTTAATCTCAACGATATAAGTTCAACTAAAGTGGACATACACGCAATTAAAAGTAATAATACTTTTCTAGAGGTGTTCATTCGGGTTATCGGATCAATTTCGGGACAATTATTTCGGTTCGGTTTTGAAATTGTATCTTGTATCCACATCAATTTTTATATAATTTTAAATTTATTTTAAAGTCAGATCAAGTCCATTACAATTTTATTTTGAACAACTCTATATACCAAGCAATGATGAGCCTCACATTATTCTAAACCTAATGGAGTGTGTGAAATCACTCTTGTGGGTAGAGAAATATCTTGTTTATTATTTGATATCAAGGTATGTTATGTTTCAAGGTTAAGCTAGTTGCACCACCACAAATAGTGATAAAATTTTGGACAGCTTTTCAATATAAATATTCTTTCCACTCCAGAAATCGATCCAAACCCTACTTGAAAGAGAAACTTGATCATGATGAAAGTTACTTGCAATTATGAACCTATAAGGTTTATATTTAGCAATCCTAAGCTTCTATCTTAAACAACAATACATGGCTAGTATTTTTTGTAACACATACATAATAAAAAAGAAAAAAATATGAATAGCACTTAACAAAACATCATATTTGATGGCGTGTGACTTTGATCCAACTAACTAACTGATAAAAAGTATATAATATATTACGGAAAATTTGCCGTTTAATTTGAGTTATAGTTCCATTATATATTGTATACGCTATTATTAATAATAAGAAACTAATATAAGATTTTTAGCATACTAACTTGTTATAGATTAAATTTCTTAGCCATAATTGATTCAATAAGGTCTAAAACATAGGCACTTGAAATTGAACATCCATGATGACCTAGAGGAATCAATTAGCTATAAACCAAAACAAATTCTTGATGTTATTTTACATATAGCTATACATTATTATAGCAAATCTTATTATATACTTGAAATTAATATCTACTACTATCATTTCCTTCTAAAACAAGTTGTTATATTAGTGATTTAATTAGTTCAAACAAGTATTGAATTTGAAGACTTAGCTTTTCATCCTAGCAATAGGGGAAAATCAATTTCCCGTCCTTTGCTTATATTTTAGGGATACTCCAACCTTATTCTATAAAAATAAATTGATAAAGAGAAAAAATTTACTTTTTTGTAAATTCAAGGATAGGGTTAATTCCGCACAACCAAGAGGTGGAATGGAAACTGATTTCTATGCAGTCGGTGAGAATCAAGCTCTAACTATAAGAATAATATGAAAATACGTCAATTATTAGGCCAATCCATAATAATGAACCGTTTTGGGTAAAACCCTAATACAAAATTTGAAATCATGCACCATAATAAGAAGAGAAAGAGATATTGAGCATACCTATTTAGTAAATAGCCTCAGATACTTAGATCCACAGATCTGAGCTGAAAGAAATGTTGATTCACAACTCTTCTAATCAAAGCAAGTACTTTTTTTTTTTTTTTTTTTTTTTAGATTGCTAGAAAGATGATAAACTTTAGTTATAGTGGGATTCAACAAAAAAAATGTTTTCTCCCACCCAAATAGACTAGTACAACACCCCAACAAAAAGTAGAGGCATAAAGAGACAAACTAGATCAGAAGGAACATTCTCTATACCTAGGGAATTGTTCCCACCAAATACTTCATATGTTCCCTTGTCATAAATCTCTAAAAAAATTGATTTTTTTTTTAAAATCCTCTATTTATTTTTTTTTTCTCTAAAGAAAGAACAAATTTTGATGACTACCCTTTATTTGAATGGATGAATAGAGAAAAACCCAAAAGTTAAAATGAAGAAATATATGAAGGGGTTGAAGAATGATCGTTATCAAAGAAGCTAGATTGGTGGGAAAGGATATATGATGATGGTGAAATATTTGAAGGTTTTGATAGAGAAAAAAATGGCGGAAATCGATCAGAAAGAGAATAAATTAAAGAGAGGGGTTATTTGATGATGGTTAGAAATTAAAAAAAAAAAGATTTAATTTTAATGGTTTGGTAAGCTCAAATTAATCCACCAGCCATTGATGTGGACTTGAAGAAAAAGGAATGTTTTTTCCTTTGTTGAGTTTCTCTTTCTGCTAATCAGTATCGAAATGAGAAAGAGAAGAGGAAGGAAAACGGGGTGAGTGTGGAAGTAACGGAACGGACCAATCACACTACTTAAAAAGAAAGCTCTACCTTACACTCAAGAAAAAAAGATAAACCTTTTGTAGGAAGAACAAAGAACATGTGTTGTATGGACTTAATGCACGTTAAAATATTATACATTAGAAAAATATATAATAATTTAGATATACTCTTGAGGGACTATTTGATTGCACTTTTCTCTATGGGTATGAGTTGTCGCGTTCTTCCCTCCCAGTCCCTAATCATAGTTTTTTTATGAGCGGGATACACTTGGTGTGATGACGACCGGATAGTACAGTATGAGTTTGGAGTGTGAGTTAGTAAATTAAAATTATAGTGTATATGTTAGCAAAGAAGCAATTGAAAAGTAGATTGAATAATAATAATATTGTGTTTTAGTTAAAATTAAACTTACAGGAAAAAAAATATATATTTTAAAAGAAAAAGTCATTTTTTATGAAAAAATAATTGGAAAATTTGAGTGAAAATTATTAGTTAATCGGTCAATTTATTTTACTTCATTTTCCTATTTAACTACGTATTATATGTGATATATATATGTGATATATAGACAATTAATCAAAATAAATTAAATGATAATAAGCTAGCCATTGGTATTTATATTTTTTAGCTAATATTTATTTTAATTGAAAAAAGTTTGCAATTTTAAAAATAAAAAAGAATTTGATATAATTTGTTTGATTATAGTTCAGCTTTTTTAGTAACATTTGTCATTTGTAGATATCAAAATGTATCTTTTCTTAAAAATAAAATACGTTAGCATTTCACTTAAACAGGGATTAAGTGACGTAATATGATATTTCATGTGATTAATAATAGTTAAACAAACACTAATATTTAGACTGAACGTGTGAAGGTGACTCCTAAAAGCTCAAGCAATTGATATTAATGACCCTACAATATATCCCTTGCGCTCTCTAGTCTTAACTTCAATTATAATGTCAAGTGTCAACCTCTAATGATGTTTATAATTTCTCATCATACTAAGGCTATCAATCAATGCCCCCATTCTCAATATTTAGTTTAATTTTTGCCAAAATGTATAAAGGTAAAGGTAAAGGACGACCTTCTCGATATCCTGTACAAGGCAGGGTTTGAGTGAGGGATTTTCTTTTTCTTAAAAGATGCGGACAAATCATACCCATACCCCTAAAGAGGGAGTAAAGAGAAATGATGCGTGCAGTTAAGAAACCTTCTGCTCCACATGCAAATGCCAAAATGTATATATATTTCTTTTTTTTGAAGAAATGCAAAAATGTACATAAGACTTAATAAATTCCTATTTGTCCTTTTAAAATGCATTTTATTTTTTATCTATAAGTTAAAATATATTCAAGTGAGATTATTCATTTTCATTGTAAATTTTATAAATATTAATTTTTAAAATTTTTTAATATACAGTTAGAGATATTTATGATTGAAAAATACTGTAAAAAGCAAATAAGAGAATTGCTCTAAATTGATAAGGAATATGTTGCTACTTAGTGTTTACTATGATTAACACTTTTTACCTTCATGAATTTGTCTTTAACTTCATAATTGCTCATTAAATTCTACTCTTATGGTTTGTTTTATTCAAATTACTCCTCATGATCAATAAAGCTAGATACTAAGTCCTTTCAACAAATTTTAGCAAATCCACATGATGTAACCTCATATATCCCACGGTCATGACTGGAGTAAAAATTGACAAATTCTATGAAAGCTCTGTACATTTTTTAAAATTATGATATTTTTCTAACAATTTTATATCTTTAAACACCTAAAATATATTTAGTAATTTAATATTGAGGCCCCTAATTTTTCGAGGCTCTGTGCAGTCGAACATGCTATGCATGCTCAGAACCTCCTATGCACTCGATTATGTAGAGACTGATTCTATATGTGTTGATCATAATTTAAATGTCATATATAAATAAATTAGATTCATAAAACAATTTCTAAGACGCAAATTAAGCCAGTAAATTCTATCTGCCACTTTATTTCAACCTTCATATTTACGCATTAGAACTTAACTACACTAATTATTAAACCACCCCAAATATGCAATTAAGATTGATCGATAACCAATATTTAAAGACAAATTTTTTATTAAGACCATCTCATCGTAAGACACGACTATAATTCAAATTTTATTATAACTAGAAAATTCTTACAATTAATAAACATAATATGACAAAATGCCATATCAACCTAGTTGCATGGATACGTGCGACCGATAAGATTCAAGATATATATGTTATGTTGAACACTAACAATCAAACGAATAAGGCCAAATGAAATAACAAAATATAATTAAAGAACATACCCTTATACAACCATAACGAATAAGGCTAAATTACATTCAAAATAAAGATTCAGATTAGAATTAGCGATATTTCGCCAACACAAAAAACTTATATTTTCTCAATCAACTTTGTCCTAGCTTTTTATTAAAGCGTAAATAAATAAAATTTTAATTAAATCATCTTAATTTAATAATTTAGAAAATTAGAAAAGCTTCCATTTGTTTTTAGGATGTTTGAGGTTTGGTACCAACCTTTGAAAGCTTGAAGATTTAATACACTTTAATAGTTTATTAGATATATTGGAGGTAGCTAAGCTAAGCTAAGCAAAGCTCGTCACAAATACGACACTATAATAATGCATTCCAACTCCCGTTACTCTTAACTTTGACGGTTACGGAAAGTTTGACCCCGTACCCTTAACCTTAAGGCCTTGACTTTAATTCCCGTTTGTAAGAGTGATACCGTTCCGTTTTGACGTCATTACAGCTGTCACATGGTTATTGGACTTTGGCGTAGAAGGAAGGGGACCCGTTTGAAGTGGACCCCACAATTACTAACTCTGCTTCTTGGCGTGGCCTTTAAATTAGGTCCCTCTTCATCATTACTCCTTTTTATTTATCAACTACTAGCTTATTGTTTATTGTTCTAGAAAAAGTGTAAATAAATACTTCTAATTAGAAGTATTTATTTTCATTAGTTTTGAAGATAATTTGAAGTAGGAATGTTACAAAGACAAAAAAATGTTAAATTTTAATGCATTTTTTAGTCATTTAGGTATATCTATGAAACAATATATTCAAAATCAAGAAATAATATGATATCAAATTACTTTAACGTTATATATTACTCCCTTCTATATAAACCGACCTTGAAGTTTTAAAGATATTGGACAAAATATTTATTATGAGCCCATGAATATTATGTATACAATTAATAGTGTATATAAAACCGTCTCATTTTGAGGACGAACCATAAATTAAAGATTATAAGTAATCACTTTACAATTGTAAAAATATCATTTTAAGGATATAATTTGTCACTTTAATATTGCTAGTGATCTATAATTGATCACTTTAAAGCTAGAAAAAATGTTCACTTTAAAACTATAAATAATTACATTAAGGATAATTAATCACTTTAAGCCTGTAAGTGATTATTGGGGCAACTCGATAGAAATGACATCACCGTAAGATCGTTTTATTTGAGTATTTGAGAATTTGAGTTAAATAGAATATTTTGGGCCCCTTACTTATGATCAAATATTAAGGCATCATTTTTTCTATTTTTTTTTTAAATTCTTTATTAAGAGCATTTCACCATGAAAATACTTAATATGGGTTGACACAATTCTAATTTAACAGTTTAGATTTAATTTCAAATCAATTTTTTAAAATATAAATGATCTGAGGTGCTTTTATTTTAAAATATCCAAAAAATTAAACAAGCATGTCTCACTGTGAAATGGCCCATATAAGCAGCTCACTGTTTAGATTTGGTCTAAATTGCTAGCCAGCAATATTTGAATTTTTAGTTATAGTGATAATGATATGTGTTATATAACTGTCGGAGGAATAGAGTTATTAAGGGCTTGATGTCCAATATTCTCAATTTAATTATGTTAATCACTTTTATTCTCGCATTATCAATTTAATTTATTTATTTAGTTGAGAAAATACTTTAAATATTTGAAAGTTTTTAATTTGTATTAAACTTGATATATTATAATAAACTATATAATATATCATAGAGTTTCAACTACTTCAAATTGATATTTACGTGCCTAGTTCTACTAAAACTAATTTAAAACAATAGTTAAAACCTCAAATTATATATTATATAGTCTATCGACTTAAATACTTAACTTCAAATTTAAGATACAACTTTTGTTTTATTTAGAAGCTACTTTTAAATTTCATAATACATACTTACTTAAGCTCTTTAATTATTTTTAATATACATCCATCCTCATATAAAATATTTGTGCCTTATCATAAATCATTTCACATATTCTATGTAAATACTTTATAATTTTTTACATAATATTATTGTAATTAGACTTATGGACTATGTCATTATTGATCGAAATAGATGGTAAAAAAATTTAAAATAATTAGTTGAGCAAGCATATAATTAACAGGTACTCTCTTGAGAGACCGTCTATAGTATAGACGTCTCTTAAGAGCCCAGTCCATATCTCCCTTTTAACTTACAAAACTACCAGTTAGTTTTTTTTTAATTTATAAATTGGGTCAGCCCCAAAACTTAAGACGTCTATTGTATAGAAGGTCTCAAGTAAGAATTTGTATATAATTAATGATTTGTAAACCACGTGATTAGTTTAGTTTTATTGGGCGTAAGGTGTCAACGGGATTGGTTACTATCATTGGGCCGTATTCTTTTGGGCACACGTAGAAACAATCCAGTTGAAAATGGATTTGGACATCGGTGGCATCAATTATTATGTCTTCAATTTATTAATCAATCAATAGTATAAACAGAGGTGTTCAAAACAGACCCGATGACCCAATAGACACCCGACTTTATAATCGAACCCGATTTGACCCGACTAAAAAAATAGATCTACAATTATGTAAAAATCAATTTGAACACAAAACCCGATTTTAAACCGACCCGAAACACCTGACCCGAAATCAACCCGATGACCCGAATGAACACCTCTAAGTATAAACATAAATTCTTGTGCGATACGGTCTTTTTGGGAGACCATCTCTAAATAGGTTGACTCATTATATATTTTTAATTATTATAAGTAGGCATTAAGAATAATGATATAAGTAGACATTTAAGATATTGAAAGTAGATATTAATTAAGAACACAGTAAATAAGCATTAAGAATAATATAAGTAGGCATTAAGAATACGATAAGTATGCATTAATCTTTAATGGGCCAGACTTGAAATACGTCTCTCAAAGAGACGGTCTCTCAAGAGACTAGCTGTAATATAAATTGTTTATTGTTGTATAAGACGATTTTTTTTAAAATGCAAATCATATATAAATCAAATTACTTAACTAAAATAAAGTATTTTTTGAAGAGATGGTCTTTTCAAAATAAATAAATAAATAAATAAAACAAATTATGAATATAAGAAAAGTTGATTTATTAAGATTACCTCATTGTTTTAGTCAATTTACATCATATTTTATTTTTAATTGTTTTACTTATATTTCGCATCTAATTGAAAATAAACCTTATTACAATTTTTTTGTTATCAATATATATTTTTTTACTTTTTAATTCTTTCTTTTCATTTAGTTTCTCATAGGGACAAAAGAATATTTATCTTGAAAATAAACCTTATTACATTTATTAAAATTACCTCATTGTTTTAGTCAATTTATATCATATTTTATATAATTTTTGGCATTTTTCTGAAAATGGAAAATCCCAGATACCTACCTAGGGTAAAATCATGAGATTAGGTGACATAGTATGATCATGTGAGGGGTTTATTAACAATAATTATGCTCCTAATCATGACTACAATAATGTAATTAAATTCCTATCTCTGCCCAACAAAAAAAAAATTGAGGAAGGGATAAAAAGTTCATAGTGCTAAATGCTAGAATGAAAGTTTTTAATAAGATCATTTCACTATAAAATAAATTTATACAATTATACAATTTCTTTATTTTCTTATAATTTCAAATAAAATTATTTCAAAAATAATTTCAAATAAAATGAGTCACAAATTACAATTTTTATTAGATTATATATGATTACTCCTTAATTAGATCAATTTAATACTATCAACAAATTATCACAAACAAACAAATTGAAACAAATCCCTATTAAAATAAACAAATACAACACAAATTATTGCATGAGATGATCTCATCGAAAGACACATATTATATATGATCTAAAATCTAAATGGCTAGCCCATCTAAGATATATTATGTGAACATAGGCTTTTTCTTTGAGGTCTTCTCATCAAGAGACGAATCACTTACAAGAGCAGCTCAAATTAAACTACATACAACTAATAAAAACTAAACATTTTAGCTTATTATACATGAGAAGAGAGTTTCTAAAACCAATTAATCATATAAAGTTCGAAGTCAGATCACATGAGTCATTTTTCTAACAATTTAAATGTCAGGAGTAAAAGGAATACCAGTAGAAGGCAACCAAGATTGCCCACCAATAAAATTCCGTACAGAAAACAGAGAAGCTTCATTTTTACTTGTAATAATCTTAAATCCTTCCTATTTAACTCTTCCATTTACAGAAGATCCAGGCCCTGAATTTTTATATTCACCATAAAACAATGTATCAAGTCCAAAATCCCCATCCCATTCAAGCCAACCTGCTGAATCAATAACATTATCCACAAAACTCTGCATAACAATGGTACGAGAATACTTCTTCCATGGTCTTCCAAGGTAAGATCGAAACGATGATCCAACCGTTTTAAGTTCAGATGATGGGATTATCCGACAGTTTTGGATTATAATTCCTGTGTTTTGATTCGGGTCGGTTCTTCCTTGGGCTGTTACTGTGTTTTTTTGGGAAGAAAGGGGTTTTCTGAGGATAATGTTGCAGTTTTGGAAGACTGAGGCTGAGTTACCGAAGATGAAATCTATTGTTCCGTAAATGTTGCAATCTTTGTAGAATTGTCGTTGTGAGAATGTGTAGAGTGTGTCTTGGTATCCTTCGAAGCTACATTGATAGAAGACTGAGTGGTCGGAAGCGACTCGAAGGGCTACTGCTTGGTGGTTTTCTGGTCCTGCTGTGTTACGTTGCGGAATGTTATTCCTCGTGCTATGAATCCGTCTCCCATTACAGCTAATTTAGTCAAATGATGTATTGATAAGAATTTAGTCTGAAATATTCGTGTATCATACGAGCATATATACTAGTTATATTAATAGTTACGAAATATACTAGTTATATTAATAATTACAAATTAAACATTATAAAAAAGCCATATATATGATCTATAGCAGGGCAATCCTGAATAAAAACATGTGATGTTGTTATGTTGATATTGCAATATACAATATGTTGATTGGGAAAAGCAATTATTGATATGAAAGGTAGGATTGACTCTAAATTAATTTAAGAGGTCCGAGACAATATATTAATAAACGTATATAATACCATTATAGGTCCTTTGCTAACTGTTAAATATTAAAGCATCGCTTTTTTAATTTTACAGATGAGCCCGAGATAGAGTCAAACCTACTGAAAATATTGACATATCACTTTGTATCGGCCAAGATATAACATTACCATTACCATTATATATATATGTATGGTAAATATATGTCCAAGGACCAAGATATTTAATGGTCACATCTAGCTAACATATAGGAGTAATGTACATCATATATATATATATATATATATATATATATATATATATATATATATATATATATATATATATATATATATATATATATAAAAGAGTATTTTTTTATAATTCACTTAGGCTCTCATCTAAATGAAACTAATTTGGAGGGTCGGATGAATTATAGGTAATCTTGTTAACATAAATAAGTTGTTTCTATTAACCCTAATTAGCAAATTTCATCGTTTAAAATGAGTCATTTTATTTTATAAAAAAACTATATATTGATAAGAGAAGTATAGTTTGGAATATTCATCAATTACTAACCAACAGTTGCTGAGTTAAAAGTTGTGAAACCTCCTCCATTACTTCTACTTCCTGTAATAACTGTGCTTTGCATGCCATCCCCTACTAGCATAATATTCTTCAAATTGGTACCAATTTCAAGGTATTCTTTATACAAACCCTTCTTAATATGTATAACAAACCTTCCATTTCTTGCTCTCTTTGAAGCAACATCAAGGGCTTCACCTATAGTCTTATAATTTCCTGACCCATCTTGAGCCACCACTAGGTTCGCGACAACACTCGAATTTTGCAAAAGTTTCCTATCGCGCCTAGTGACCCATGTAGGAAACCCTACTTGCTTGTTCGATTGTGTTTCGATGGTGCTTTTGTTAATGTGCATGGCTAAACTATTGCTAATTAACATTGACACATTATTGGACATGTGGTACGGGATAAAATCGATGTCATGATCTAACCCTAACTAGGTTAGTCCAGTTTGACAAACCTCGAGGTTTGTCAAAGCAGTGCTAAGCCAACTTTGTTTATCAAAATTCGTGCAATGGTTTTTCATAGAGTAATCTAAGGTTTTGTTTAGTATAGAAATGGTGCTATCGTAAAGGTTTACACAATCAGCCCATGCACTCTTTTCACGATCATTTCTACACTTTGTTCCAAGCTCTTTTATGTGGCCATGAGTCAAAATTGTGTGGTTCAAAGCTATTTGAATCACCCATTTTTGAAACTCGGTTTTGTGTTTGGGTTTAAGGTGGCTCATAAAATGTTTGCATGGTTCGCGATAAGGGGTTTGGCTACACCACGTGTTCAGATTATTTTTGGCTAGGGATGAAAATGCTTGTAAATTTAAACACAAGATGAGAATAAGAAGAATCACTACCATATTTCTAGCCATTTTTCTTAAGGATTATTTGTAATGATCGAGTCTTAGTGCTTAATTTATGTATCTAAGATGGCAAACTTGGAATTATATTATTATTTTTTAGAAAATGTTAACATATATATAACTTTCAGCTTGGAGGAACTATTTAAGGTGGTAGTTTTCTAATTTTATACATATTCATAATAGTATAAGAATATACAAACTTCAATTTTAATTTTTGGATAAAATCTCTAGACTAAATTACGTTATGACCAAGATATAACATAAATCATAAATATGTGGAATTTATATTAAGTTACGTGAAGAGATTAGTATTTGCATGGACTATATCTCCATGCATGTGAGATCCCCTAAACTTGTAAAAACACGTGTTTTTTATAAGTCATTTCAAACTAATTTATTAATTGTAACTAAGACTTTGAATTTACTTTGTTATACATTAAACGGACCTGACCAGGGACAGAGGCAGGTGGCGGCGCCTTATCCATGTCCCAGATTACTAGACTCTTACCCTTTTGCCTTTGTTTGTTTTTGTTCATTGCCTCTATTTATTTTTTTTAATTTTTAATTTTTTAATTTTTTAATTTTTTAATTTTTTAATTTTTTATTTATTATTATTACTTTTTTTTTTTATTTTTTTCGTTGTTTTCCTTCTTTGTTACTACATTGTTATTTTGGGTTATTTTTTAGACAAATACAGAATTTTGTAATCTTTCTAATGTTATAAATTTGTTATTAAATGGAGAAATAAATTGAATTGTGTGAAAGATATTAAAAAGAATTTAAATGTGAATTTGAGATGATTATAAACTGATTTTGAATTAAGTCTCATCAATATCTAAGCTGATAACTAATCATAAGGCCTGACAATTTTAAACATAGAATTATCAAAATTAATAAATTTACTGTTTATATTGGGTTGAAATGAGTTGTTGGCGGAATATAAATTTAAACTTAAATTATTATTATCTTCTATAATTTTTAATATTTTTTAAATAACATAAATTCAATCAAGTATTATATTATATATATATTAAATAGAAAAAACAAACCATTAATATTTGAATAACATTTTAACATTTTAAAATAACATAAATTCAATCAAGTATTATACTACCTCTGTTCCAAAATGCTTGCAATATTTGTCTTTTTCACGCAGTCCACTAATTCAATTTTTAATATTTATAATTATGTATAATATAAAATTATAAAAAATTGATATCAATAATCTTTACATCGAGACGAATCAAACAAGATCTCACTTGACTATGTTTTAAATTATAGATTATTTATTAATCACAAATTAAGGGCCATAAAGTGTAAAAAAAATATTTTATGAACTTTTAAAAATAAGTCAAACTGGGTTGTATATAAACGGGCTTGACCTGGCCCGGCTCGTTTAACATTTAACATGACCCTACCCGACTTGGCCCATTTAATATTTGACACATTTCCCTATATATAGACATATTAGACAAATTAGACATTCCAGTTCAACACCATTTACCAATAATCATTACAATTTAGTTAATCAAGAAGTAAAAACTTTTAAGCATGGATTCCGGTTCTTCTTCCAAGAATACAAAAAAAGAAAATAAAGACGAAGCCAAGGTTGTCATTTCCAACCCTTGGGTATGCATTACATGCGACAAGCCCTTCCACACCATAGCCGAACTGGCAGAATATAAGGACGCGATGCACTCTCTAAAAGTGAGGAAGAAGAAAGAAGATTAAATGGGTTAGAAATTCCTAATGTAGTATACATTTCTATAGTATTGTGATCTATTTTATACAATAAAATGTTCAATAACATTGCCCTATTGGCAGAGCATAAAATGTTAGGTTTGAAATTAGATATATTGTATAGAATTCTTTAGTTTCTTGAATCTTGATGTTCTTTTTCTTTTAATTTTTGTTGATGTTCAATAACATTTCCCTATTGGCAGAGCATAAAAAGTTATGTTTGAAATTATTTATGTAGTATATAATTCTTTAGTTTCTTGATGTTCTTTTTCTTTTAATTTTTGTCGACGTATTTTTGACTTGTTTTCGATTATATAATAGTATAGCAGCTGAGCCCATCCGAAAGTGGCAATTCTTGAATAGTTTGGATGGCTCATTGCCCGAATACCAGCCCGCACTAACAATCTCACTACTTAAAATAATTGCATTACACTCTTTATGGGCCAAAAGAAGGTTTTGGGCCAAACTCATAGCAATCATACTAGAACTACAGCCCATTCCAGTAATATTAAAGGACTTAATATCGGGCCTAAGGTTAAATTTGTTGATAATTAAAGAAGATAAACTAGGGGATGGACAAAGAACATTACAATCAACGATTATAATATCAAATTTCTTGTGGGAATAATTTTGTTTGAATTAAAAGATCCTCCATTACCGGGAAAAGAACCATTTTAGCTTCATCAATATAGTTATAATGAATGGATTTTGGAGGAATATAATGTAAAGTAGGTGGGAGATAAGTTTCCGGGCCTTGGCCCGATGACCCGAGAATTTTAGACATAAAATCCACACTTTGTTTGTCAATGGGATCAAACAAATGAATATGTTCTACAAAGGAAGATAATGGGATTCTACAATGACTTGGGGGTTTAAAACATGAAAAATCAACCAAATATATTTTAGGAGGTATGCAATGTATATAATAGTAGGTTATGTAGTAAGAAAAAATGCATAAAATGGTTATAATAGGGTAAAATAAATCATATTTAAGAAATATAAGACACGACTCTAAGAAACCTAGGAAAACAAAGGCTAAAAGTGGGTCATGGCTAAAAGTCGATAAAGAAAACTTCATGATCGAAAACTGGTATAGTAAGTAAAAATGTCACTGATCGACCGGATCATCCGAGAAGGCGAAAAGATAGTGGCAATAAGATTTTTGTGTACTTTGATTGTGGAAGTGAAACTAAGGAATGTATGATAGATTAGATTGTAACATGCACTATATTTATATAAGAGTGGAAAGTTTCTTGTAACCTAGCTAGAATTAGGAAGTTAGCTCACAGTTCTACTTATACCTTGCATTTATTAGTACTTTTAAAATAATATAATTAATTAAAATGGTAGTCAAAATTTGCAGGAATTTGTAGACTTCGTCATATAATAGAGAGCAAAAGTAACATAATGCATGTTGAGGAAAAGAATTTGGTATAAATTATAGGCTGATTATTATAATCCATTTTATCAATACTTACGTAAGTTGTTCAATATAAGTCGAATCACATTGAGCGGTGACTCACGGCACCCAGGGCCGTTCCTGAGAATGTAAGAAAATTTGGAGATGAAAGTGATGAATTAATATTGTTAGGAGAGGAAGGGAAGAAAATGTATGAAATGGCTATTGTTTTCATTGCTCAAAAATGATTACATGGTGGGTATTTTTATAAGCATAAATCTACTACAATATCTAAGATATTTTAATTTTTTAATTACATGATCTAGGAACTTCTAATATAAAATCTTAGATAT
>CM033456.1:229406-267650 GCA_019425755.1 Amaranthus cruentus
ATCAATCTATCATTGTATCATAAATTTTTGAATTTATTTTTTGAGTAATGTATTTTGATGCATTATAATTCTTGTCATATATATACGTTTGATAAATTATTTTTAGTTCGAAAATAGAAAATAATAGGAGTATATTTATTAATGAATTTTGCATGCGCAGTTGCCCACTGTAATTTTCTAATAATAATTGTATTGACATGATTGCCAAAAAAAATAGTTATATTGAAATCACTAAATGGACTTTAAGTGAGAGAGCACAAATGAAAGTGTATTTGAGATTAAGATAAAAGATTGAGGTATATTATAAATTTGTATTTGAAGAATACGATAAAAATGATCATTTTAAAATTATAAGTAACTATTTTTAGGATATAATATAAGTGATTATTTTAAGACAATTTGTGTGTATTGAGTCAGATTAATAGAAATGAATAAATGATGTTATTTAAGAATTTGTAAAAAATTCTTACTTTCATATTTGAAAATCCATAAAAGTTACAATTATTATACACCAACCGCTATTATTTTACAATGAAATGTAACAATTTGCACAACTATGAAACTATTTATTTAATACACTTATATTACAAATTCAGAAAAAATAACATAAATTCTTACTTGAGACCGTTTTTTGTAAAGATGGACTCTAAATATCTATTGTTACAACTCTAAATATAGATTTGGGCTGGAATTTTCAGAGTCGTCTTTACAAAAGACGGTTTCGGGCACCTGAAAAAAAAGCAAGCTTTTCACCCATCAAATTTCCAAATTGGGATACATATCAATGGACTCAGCCCATGGGCCCTTATTGGACTCACCAAAAATGGGCCTAATACATTCTAAAACAACACTAATACACTTCATACCACTTCCTGCCCCAAATCCCAATCATTAAAATTTTTTCACCTTCCTTGACCCTTTCCTTAGCTTCTAAATAAGCCAATTCATACCAAAATGCTGAAGATGACAAATTTCCAAACCTATGCCATGTCGCCAAAGCCGACTCCATTTCCGTTTCCCCTAACTTCAACCCTTTTCCGATCTTCTTTATCACCGGTTTAACAGAAAGCGGTAAACAAAAATATCATACGACTGTTTTAAAATTTGGCATGTAAACTTTCGCTGATTTTTTAAAATATTTCTTCCAATATATAGACGCAACAAACTTTACTTTTTCATACGTTGGCAAAATTAACGTTCCAAGACACACTAATTGGTCGTGCAACATTTCCGCAAACACGCCCGGTATATCTTTCGACACGCTCACACCCGTTAGCCCATTTGAGTCCTCTTCTCTATATGCACATTTATAAGCCCGATCATCGAAAGCCCGTTGGGCCCTTGAAATCAAATTTATTTTATATTTCGACGTATTTTTAACTTATTTTCGATTGGATAATAGTATAGCGGCCTAACCCATTCGAAAATTTCTTATTTTAAAGTCGATAAATGACTTGGTGGCTATATTAACATGAACTTACTAGCTTAGATTTCATCGATATTCCTCGATCTTATTTAAATTACAATATTTTACTCTTTAATAATCTAAACCAAAATTACCTTCGGAACCCGATCCTAATTACTAACAAGATTTCAAAAAAATAACACGTTTGAAATGGATAGGATTACATACCAACATGACAACATGCATATATGTGTTCTAATTAATGGGTAACTATAGAATCAAAGTATTAAAATTAATTCTTCATTCTAGAGTCACCAATCCTCTCATTTAAGACAGTCTTATTGTATGACAATTTAATTTAAACTAAATACTTTCATTTAATTAATTAAGTCTTTATTTTAACATCAAAATATCCCTAGATCCTAATTATAGTTTTATATAAGCGGGATACACTGGATATAATGATAAAGATTTAACATTAAAGCGCTTAATTTTTTTATTATATAACTAACATCTTACATTGATTTGTCTCACTATAAAACAGTCCCATATAAAGTTTCAGAAGGTCTCCCGAGAGACCGTCAATGGCATAGGCGACACTCTCAGCAGGCCAGCCCAATGGAAATTTCAGTTGTCTTTTTTTTGGAAAGTGTAAAAATGGGTTGGATTATCACACCCGTCTATGCTATAGACCGTCGATAGCAAGAATTTTGTGATAAAGTTTATTGTTTTAAAAAGTATTAAAATTCAAATTGACAATCATTTCAAATTAAGTTTGCTTATCTTGGTTACAAATCCAAAATTTGGAAATTTATTGGTAAACTAGTTATGTATGCCATCTTTGGTAGATTAATCAACACAATGAAATGGTGCAAAGTTCATCAAAATGATCAAAGGTCATAAGCAATCCTCGAGATAGTCTTTCAAATTTTTAGGCTTCCCCTACATGTCATTTAATTAAGAGTTTCTTAATGTCAAGTCATAACAGTATTAAGTCGTAATTTTGACTCTATTTTCCAAAGATACGTATTTTAATATGACTGTTAATGCCCATAAGGCCATAAACAATTTGCTTTATGAGATTATCCAAAGATACGTAAGTTAAGTACTTATCTATCTTAAGATAATCCCATTCATAACTGGAGAAGGTGTTAAATATTATGGGTGTTTAGCAAACAACTGATATAGTGATAGTTGGTAACTGATTATATATATATATATTGACTGATTTGACCAACTAATTTTATTGACTTCTTTGACTAGCTGATTTTAATGATTGATTTTGACCAGCTGATATTGAACCCGATATTATGAGCAAGTTATTCAAAAAAACTTGTTCATAATAATAAGATGTTTTCAACCATTTAATTTACTAAAAACGAAATTTACCACTCAATCCTATATTTAAATAAAATAACCAAAAAATCAACTAATAAACTATTTTATCACATATTCCTATGCTTCAAAAATATATTTGTTCATATTTACCCTGTTCATAATTTTCTACGCACGGGATACATTGGGTAGGATGATGATGATGATTTAATATTTAGGTACTATAATAATGTTAGTAGTGGAACCATGTTGTTCTTTTACGTTATAGCAATTTGAATTAGTAGTTTCCTTAGGATGTTGTTAGGCATAATAACAGATATAATTTTCTGTAGTTTAGATATATAAAAACTCAAATTGTATTTGTTTTTATCACTGTCTGACATCTAAAATAGCGTAAAAATTATTAAATTAGTTTTTTTTTATTCGACCCGCAAACCCACAATAACTATACGTACATTGTGCGCTTGTATAATCAGGAGATGAAAGGAGAGTCACTTATCAAGAAATGCTATTGGGTTTACAAATTCACAAATTCTCGTGAGAGAAGATCTTTTTGAGAGACTATTTCTAATGGGCCGATCCATAAGACATAAAAAAAATGTAAGTAGACATTTAAGATATTGAAAGTAGACATATATAGAAAGTAAGTATTAAAGATAATGTAACTAGCATTAAGAATATGTTAATTAAGCATTAATGTTTAATGGGTTGAACTTGAAATACTTTTCTTAAAGAGACGATCTCTCAGGAGACAAGCTGTTACAAATTTCAACAAGTACGTTCATTTGATGATGACCTAATGGCTACTGGACGTCAATCTCAAATGAAGTATGAAGTATGAATAACTGCACATGCATTGGGCCTGGACTAGGTCTCTAACATAAATTGCACATGCACCGGCCCTGCAAGCTTACATTGCTTAGCTTATCTTGTATGAGACCGTTTTATTGAGATGAGCGAGATAAGCCTATATAATCTGTCTATTTTTCAAAGTTATCACATTAGAATTTTAAGTGATCACTAATATAATAGATAAAATGTACACAAACTATTAAAATATAGATATTCTCGTCATAAAACTGTCTCATTAAAAAATTTCTGAAGATTATAAATATCTCAAATAGTTTCATGCCAAACTATCTAATTGTGTTGTGTACCTATGAAAGTAAATTTGATCATAGATAAATTAATCATTCATATTTTTAGTGGATTTGAATTTTTTTTTATGTTTATGAAACTATAACAAGTGTTGTGACTTTAAAATAAAATTTGAGATAATTATAAATGGAATATTTCTTTTATATATTTCATTGAATTTTAAAAATAAATTATGGTCGACTTTCGCTCACTAGCTAGTAGCTCGACCACAAATACTTTTGAACTTTATCAGATGTTTGTGCACTAAGATATAAATATAACTCTTTATTCTATAAATATTAATTATGATATTTTTTCTTCTATTATGAGATCAATTTTAGTTATTTTTTTGATAACATTCAACAATAATAAATAATACAATTTTATTTAAAAGGCCGTATTTGAGCTCTCAAAAGCAAGTGACATTACCAAGTTGCGAAATAAGTAGGACACTCGTAATTAAAATGGCATCAGCGTGGTTCTTTATGAATTTGTGAAATTTATTTTTTATACTTTTTTAGTTCCGTAAAAATCCCACTTTTTAGTTTTTAATTAATCTTACCTTTTTCTTTTTCTTAATTTGTTCATATTATTCTTGCATACATAGCAAACGCTACAACATTGAAAACGATCACAACTGTATTGAAAAGAATTACTTCGATTTACATGAATATTTCCACAATAATTTAAATATTTGAATATGCATTAAAGTTAAATTAAAAGCAAGATTATAAAATTATGTTTTATGAAAATTTTATAAATAATACTCCTACAACTTAAAATTTAAACTAATAATTAGAATTATAAATTTACGTAAACTTTGAATATTTGATTAAAAAAATTCCCAATTCCTCTATCAAGAACTAATTGATCTTTTTCTTGACAATAACATATTTTTGGGTTCAATTTTAAGTGTATACAAAAAAAGTGTCCCACTACTCCAATAATTGATCTGTTTTACATCCCCGAAATCCTGCCAGCTTATTCTCCCGAAAGATCGATCAACTTGATGAGTTTCCTTTGTATTATTATTATTATTAGCTATTATTCATTTTCATATTGAACAATATGTTCCTACTCATAAACATTATGATTAGAATTTGGGAAAAAATTTGATAGCTCTATCAATGGAGAAAAAAAGATTACGAGATCACTTCAACTCTCGACTTAGAAAAATTATTCATAAGATATGACTAGTAAGGCTGAACAAAGTTTGGTCTAAACCGTAAACCAAACCGGAATTTCAATATTTGGTCTGGTCTATGGTTTAAATGGTTTGGTCTGTTTTTTTTTTTTCAAATTAAATTACGGTTTACGGTCTGGTCTCGGTTTTTTGTTTTTCAGACCAGACCGGACCGCAAACCGTTTTATGGTCGAAAATCATAATTTTGTATTTAAAAAATTAAGTTGCTACCTAGATATTTTAAGATGTAGTTATCAGGGCCGTCTCTGAGTTTTCGTGGGCCCTAGGCAAAAATATAAAATTGGGCCCTTAAACCAACAATATTAAAACTTTTTAAAAATTACATACTTTCCCAATTTGTTATATTGTTATATTATTTTTGCACTCTTTTTTTTTTTGGCAAAAGTTACACTCTTATTCTTTTAATTTTATCCATAAATTTATATTTTTTCTCCATTTTAACTCCTCATTTTTATTTTCTACATGGTTTTTGTTCATTCTCCAACTAATTTCACTTTTCACTGAATTTCAATCATTTTAGACACAAAAAGAACAAAGATATCTAAAGTTAAATTATCATTGTTTCTTATTTAGCTTATTATGTCATGTCACAGAACACACAAAGACTAATATTACTTTTATTTGAAATATTTGTAACTTATTGAAACATCTTGTGTAAGAAAATATTAGTATCTTTAGAGGTATAATGAAATAGAGTAAGTAATAAATATATAACAAAATTTAAAAATAAGGTAAATATAACATCAGAAACAAGCAAAACACACAAACCACAATAAATCAATTATGGTAACTGGACTTTAAATAATTAAGTAATACTATCAAATAATGAAAGGATAAAATAACTAAGATACGAATTCCATCATTAATAACTCTAATTAAGTATATCGAAAAATTATGGAAATTAAAAATTGATTAACGTTAAATAGAGACGATTGAAACAAGATTTTATATGACTATATTTTAACTTATAGATATGCAAGTCAATTTATTTGATGAATAGTGTCGAACTCAATGTTATAAGTAAAAAATAACGGAGGAAGTAGAATAGAGTATGAAACCAAATAATTGAAAATTATATATAAATAATAAAACTTACAGTACTGCAAATGAATTTAGGAAACATATTTCCATTTTTTTTCACTTTTCGTCATTTTTTTGCTTGGTCTCTTGGCTCTGATCGTAATAAAACTAAAAAATATTTCAAAATGATAGTTAGAGAAAGATAATGAATAATGATATGGTAATTTGATAATCTCAATCTTCAATTCCAATCCATAGATTTTTCCATTGAATTGGTTCATATTAAAATTGTAAAAGGAATAACTAATACCAATATACCATTACTCCACCATGCTTGAGAAGACCATAAGTTTTGAAGGAAAATGAGAATTAAAGATGACGGTTTGGTTTATTGACTTTCCCATTTCCCAAAGATGAATGGAGTAAAGGCTCAAAGCAGTAATGACAAATTACACCCGTGATTTCGATTTTCCAAGTTTGTTTCCATTTTTACTTTATTTATTTTCCTTTTCGTTGAATCTTGGGCCCCATTTGGCTTGAATATCTGTAGATTTTGGGCCCTTAAATACACGCACTTTCTATTTTTTCAAATTGGGCCCTGGGCGGTTGCCCTTCTGGCCTACCCCAGGGCCGGGCCTGATAGTTATTTTAAAATAGCAATATATACATGAATGATGTTAATACTATTAACTAATTACAAAGTATTATATTTATTAATTGTAGTAGGTGTGAAATATTTGCATAAATACATGTATTAATTTGGAAAAAACTATAAAAATGAAAAACCGTAGACCAGACCAGACCGGACCGTTGTAAAACAGTTTGGTCCGGTCTAATGATTTAAACGGTCCGGTCTGGAAAGTTTGGTCTGATTTTAGTGTCAGACCAGATCAAACCGGACCGTGTTCACCCCTAATGACTAGTGAAAATATCATCACACTCATATTCTGTTGGAATGGTTTATCCCACGTTGTTGGCATGATTTATCGTACATCGATGAATTAAAAATGTTGTGCTCACTTAAAGTTATTGGAGTCATTTTTCCATCGCCCATTGTCATATAATTTTGAAATGATATCTTATAATTTACGGAGTATGTGCACCTTATGTTCTCCCGATAACATGTTGATCCGAAAATGTTTGAAATACTATTCTATGTTAATTAGCTCAAATAAATTCTTTTTTTTTAATAATATTTTTATTTTGAATTATAACCTTATGTCGACGGATGTTTCCAATCAAACATGTTATATTATGATGATATACGTTGTATATATAATATTAAATATCCTTTTTGAAAGCAACAAAAAAAATTTAAAATTATATATATTAAAATGTTTCACTTAATAATACAAATAGATTTCAACTTGCATATAGGGGGTCCCTTAAATTAAAGATCACCTTGCCCATCCTATTAACACCATTAATATCATAATAATAAAGTTCCAATATTTTATCATTTAATTTTATGATACTTTGCATTTTATCATTCTTTTTTGAAAACTTTAGTGCCCATCAACTTGAATCCCATACAAAATATCCAAAAAAATATCATAATTAAATAAGCCGCCATTTTTGTCTAGTGTCTAGCATCCCCTATAAATACATATAATTTCCTCCATATTTTTCATCAATCCAAATGCAAACAAAAAAAATATACACCCATTAATAAGAATATCCATATATATAAAAATCAAAATGGAAACCTTATTATCTTCAAAAAATTATTTTCCATTTTTTGTTATGTTTTGCATTATTTTTTCACAAATTAGCCCAAATGTAGCAATCCAACGTACAAATACAAACAATAATCCTCCAACATACACAAATTTTCTAAGATCATCATGTAAGGCAACTCTTTACCCTGACCTTTGTTACAATTCCCTTTCAACCTATTCCAATGCCATCCAAACAAACCCTAAAATGTTGGCGAGCGCCGCCCTTTCGGTGACCTTAACCACCACGAAAACCACCACGGCGATGTTTTCAAAGATGTCGAAAGGGGCAGGGATAAGGCCTAGGGAAGGTGGTGCTTTAAGGGATTGTTTGGAAGAGTTAATTGACTCAATAAGTGAACTTCAAGAATCTATTAAGGAAATGAGTGAAATGAAAGATGGTAAGCAAATGGGTGTTATGATGAATGATATACAAACATGGGTAAGTGCTGCAATGACTGATGAAAATACTTGTTTGGATGGATTTGATGGAAAAGTTATGGATGGAAAGTTAAAAAATGTTGTAAGAGGGAAAATTGTGAATATTTGTCATCTTACTAGTAATTCTTTGGCTTTGATCAATAGTTATGCTTCATTGATCAATAATTGACCATTAGAATCTCAGCTAGTTTTTTTATAAGCGAGATACACTGGATATAATGATGATGGTGAATGTCAGTTAATGCAGTAGATAATTAAAGATATATATCGTGAGGAACTTATTTAAAAATAGACGTGAGTATATTTTAGGTATTGTTTTTACGAATTACAAGATATTGTTTAGTTGTTGATTAAATATTGTTTAAGAGTGTCTTTATATTTAGTACACTTCACACTTGGATTAAGGGTGATATTTTTCATCAAATATTGTTGTATGTAAACATACTTAAATGAGAATTTTATGCAAAGTTCCTAGTATCTTGTCTCTAACTATTTTGTCAATCCATCTTTTTAAATACACTACGACGAAGTATATATTTAGTGATGTTTAATTTATATATTATATCACTATTTTAAATTTCTAATGGTATATATGATAAATTATTTTTATTTGTCTACTTTAATTTGAATATTAATTTCATTTTAGAAGAAATAAATTTGAGGGTATATATTGATCGAAGATAAAGTTATTCATGTAAAATGTTTTTAGATTCGTGTTAATGTAACGAATTTTATTATACACTTTTATAATTTTGATGATGTGTCTCTAGAGATATTGAGCCTGTAATCACACTTGACTCATGATCAAAGTAAATAATATTTATTTGAAGAAGAATCTTAAGTTCGATCCTCATCTAATTCTCAGCCTTATTCAACTAATTCTGTATTCGCAGAAAATTATGATGATCCTCATGATAGTCAAATAATTATGTTTATCTTTTCTAAACATAGAACTTAACTGTAAGCTAATTAGATATGTATAACTTTATATTATATAGCACATGCAAAAAATTAGATTCCATTTATATCAAACAAGATCAACTTTATGGTATATCATCATCATCTTATCCAGTGTATCTCGCTTATAAAAAACTATGGATAGGATCTGAGGAGAGATAGACGGCGGCAACTTCTACCCATAAAGAAGAGCGCGGCCAAAAGGAGTTCCCCCGGCTCGAGAAAGATGAAAACATGTTCCTGCCACGTGAGAGTTAAAAAAAACGCATATAGATCAAATGAATAAGTAAAAACAATTATAAAACTAGAAAAACAATAATACTAATAAAAAATAGAAACGAGACAAAGTAAGAAAACATAAACATCAATAAGTACTCTACAGAGAAACTAATAGTCTAAAACTTGAATATGTAAAGGCAGCCCAATGAGTCACATGATTATATCTTAGAGCTTTACGTCTCAATAAAGAAACGAAGGTGAAGCAAAAGGGCCATGAGCACATGGTTGCATACTATCTCACAAAGTATCCATTGGCCAAGTGGGTAGGACATGCATGCACTTGTAGGTTGTGAGTTGTGAACTTGTGATATGGAGGGACCTTCAAATTGGTACATTTGAGTTACATTTATCATTCTATCTGATTTTCATTTCAAAATATTATTATAGGATGAGGGAATTATTGGTCATTATATTAAAGGATATTTATTATAAGGTGAGACGATCACTCATTATTATATGTGTCTCATCATCATCATCATCCCCAGTGTTCTCGCACATAGATACTCTGTGGTCAGGGTCCAGGGAAAGAAGATCGACGGCGTCTCATACCCAGAAGGAAAGGGCGGTCATAAGAGTCCTTCGGGCTAAATAACAGAATCATAGTCTAGGCATATTCAAATTTAAATTTTACTAAATTTGTCATCATGTTATTCCTTGACATTTTAGCCTTCAATCATTTTTATGAATAATTGTATTTCATAATGGCTTTGTTGAATAGATTACGGAGGAAAATGTTATTGAGAATATAATGGGGTATTTGACAAATCAGTTTATTGCGCAATTTTAGCTTATTTTGATATAAATAAAGGATTGAGTGGTCAAATTAGCTAAGCTAGTGTTTGGTGAATTAGCTGGTTGAAACAACTTAGCTTATTGATACGAATATGTTGTTTTTGAACAAGCTGCTTATAGCAGCGATTTCAAATCAGCTGATCAAACCAATTAATCAAATCAGCTGGTCAAATTAATCATTATAATCAGTTATCAACTATTTGCCAAACACCCTCAATATCAAATATAGTCAAAAAGAAAAGGCTCTTTTGAAAGTCTTGGAAAACTTTTAATAAATAACTATTATTAACTATGTAAACATCGTATGACTTTATCAATATATTTTTTAAAAGAATATATTTAAAATTAATAGCTACACTTTATTAAAAAGCACTCACATAAAAAGATGAAGTATAAGTATTACTAAGAAACGAAAGTAGTATACATTGACTCAATGTACTACGTACTACTCCCTCCGGCCAGTTTACTAGTTCCATTTGACTGGGCATGGATTTTAAGATAGTAGTGGGATCCATGTAAAAGGTGGTAGTTGGATATTTTAATTGATTAAATTAATTGTAAAGGTGGTACTTGGGTATTGAAAATTGAAAAAGTGGGGGTATTTAGATAAAAAAAGATATCCAAAAAAGAAAATGAGACAAGTAAAGAGAAATTGCCAAAAAAGGAAATAAGACTAGTAAACTGGACCGGAGGGAGTATTATTTATTAATATAGTCAATTCAAAGTAGAATTTTGATTCTAATAACGTTGAATTCTTGATAGCAAAAGGTAAATGTATCTAAATTTTTTTTTAATCTAAATGTTTTTTAGTTTATTTGTGAAATGAACGAAAAAACTTTATCAATTCAAAAATAAGAATTATTTATTCATTTCACAAATAATTTCAAAATGAAACATAAATACATTTGGATACGAATACCTTTGAGCTACACATAGGTGATGCACCTAGCTATTTGTAACGGGGCAATCATAATGAGGTGAAATAGTAACAACAAAATACTACTATGAATTCAAGGCCTCCTTAAATAAAAAGCTAGCAAAATCAATTGGTCAAAAATAGTCTTTTATAAATTAATTTGCGATCCAATACTTCCAAAAGTAGAAATTTTCCAAATTTTGAATTATATTCAAAATCATTCCCATGTTCAACATCACATCCGATATATCCTGCTCATTGAAGAAACAGTCATTTGTTGAAGGTGGAGGCCTCAAGATGATCGTTTAGGTGGAGACATGTTATGTATTAGAGATAATACGGTGGTAGCAGAGAAAATCCCCACCGAAACTTCTGTAACGTTCAAATAATAGACAGTAATCAATGTCCATACTTGGTTTTAGCAGTGTGGTAAGAGGCGAAAAAATGTAAGCAAGTTACCTAGGAAAATACGTAGAGCTTCAATGAGTTGTCGTCGTTGTTTGTTCCAGCAGTTCACAACCTCGCATTGAATAACCTGCACGTTACACAGCCAAAGGATTGAAATAGTTGGGAGTGAATCAACCATGACGATAACTGATTCAACAACGAAGTAGAAATGGAGTAAAGTGAAGACTATGTACGAAGTGTTAATGTAATCTGAGTCGTCATATCCATGGATACGGGAATATTTGATAGTGCCTATGGTACTCAAACACTTTATTTCACCGATACTTGCATATGTTGTATGCTCAAAACACAAGCATTGACGAAGAAAGTGTGCATATTGGACCAAAAGAATACAACATGCCTATGAAGTGGCTAATTAATGAACGCAATGTCCAATAGTATGCATACATGATCATCGCCATCGTTATCCTCATCAAAGCTTTACCAATGTGGGTAATCTCTTATATATACCCTTCATTAGGACTTGCAAGGCCAAAGATTTCTAGTTCTTTGGATTGGGATTATAATGGACTATATTAAAATGACTAATTAGATGATATGCACTTTTACGTGAAGTTGTAATGATGTTTGCTACCATGGGTCAATCGAAAAACTAATTTTTTATCACTAATAAGGGTGTGGTTGCGTACAACCAATCCCCGTGGGAGCCATTTTATGGCGTTGGGGAAATGGATTGTTGAATGGAATATTGTATCAAGTATTTAGGCAATGGGAAGTATATTAACAATTACCAGAAGCCCTTGGAACCCATAACATTGAAACTTAATTACGTTTGAGCTCTATTTTCACTCCAAATGACTAATTCACCTAACG
Organism: Amaranthus cruentus; assembly: GCA_019425755.1. NCBI lineage: Eukaryota > Viridiplantae > Streptophyta > Magnoliopsida > Caryophyllales > Amaranthaceae > Amaranthus > Amaranthus cruentus. The sequence goes on from CM033456.1 coordinate 241,889, forward strand.
ATCTAATAATACATTCCACGCATAATTGATCCAAGAGAAGTCGATGACACGATATCCATAAGCTGCTTCCATATCCTTAATTTCTAAATTTAATAAATCCGTAAAGTCAGTTCCTGGAAAACTATGTTCTTGAATCTTGATTCTAATTGCATCAAAAGATATGTATTGAAAAAGCCACAAAGGAAATAAATGAACAAGAACCAAGATATTGCTTAAAAGAGACATCTTCGCTAGAAGATTGAGATTTCCAAGTGCATCCTAATAACAAGAACCCAATTCAATCCATTACGCTCACAAGTTTGAACTACAACAGATCAACAAGACAGTAACAATGCCAACGCTAAAGCCTAACAATACTAGGTTGACTATATGAGCCAAAACATATAAATGTGCGAGATTGTCACTCCCAATTTATTTTGACACAATCTATTTGCTCCTCTCATCTACAGATTTTTCGCAGGACGATGTTTAGTTACATTCGGACTATCAAATAAGCAACAAAAGGCGGTGGCGTGCGGTAAGGAAACATCTAGCATCAAGTTTACATTGAAGAATTAGTATAACACGAGAATCAAGATACACATGTCTAGTTTTAAAATTCGTGGGGTATGGGAAGTTTGTCCAATTCATAATCCCATTTAACAAAAGCTCATTACCTCAAAAAATATATTGGTCTTCATTGCACAAGCTAATGAGAGGAACACTGCGGCGCATGACGAGATCAAGTAAATTTTCAAGAATGTTGACCGGCTTTGCCTTCGACCTTCAAACATAAAGCAATGAGTGAGATAAATATACATAATAAATCGATGCACAAAAGCAAGATGCTAAATGACAAATCCATGCACAACAAGCAACAAGTATACTGACCTAATTCACCAACAAGAAGAGAAAGAAAACTGAGAATAACTGCTGAAATCCCAAATACATCAGGGTTTTCTCCCTTTAGTAATGGTAGCAATGTTAAAATAACACCACCTATTAAAACAAGTCCCTGCAGGAACAACTCTTGATTAGCATCAATAATTTGGAAATGATCGAAAACATAAACTATAATTTTTTGCTGTTTGATTTAAGGTGCTTGCTAGTTTCTAAGAACAAAAACCAAAAGAGGTCTACAACTACTTGATAAAAGCTTATCTTATTCATCGTTGTTTTTCATTCACGGCCCTACTCAAGGACACTGCTATATGCCTATATTAGGTCTGACTTTAGATTGACTTGCTTCGGTTTACACCTAGGGTCTAATTATGAAAACACTCGTCTCCAAAAACTAATGAAACGTGTAACCGTCTACAACATCAACAAGTGATAGTAACCACCAACATACTCTTACAAGTTGACTCTTAGAAACCCACATGCTTTCAAGAATAGCTAGAACTGTAAGCAATAAGCCTCTCAAAGTCTGATAGCTTAAGTAATTGTATACAACATTAGGTTACCCCAATGCTACAAAATAACCTTATGAAGCACATAAAAAACAAAAGCTTTGTTTTTTCAGCCACCATATCTATTTAAATGCAAAAAATAGTTAGAATACAAATCATGCTAGCATCAAAACTTCCAAAGCAAAAGGAACTAAAAATTCAACAACTCGGATTGTAATAAACCATTTAAGAACACAAGCTAGACAACTCCCAAAAACTCGACAGTCCATAAACTAAGACCTGGTGTTCAAAAAACCCATTGACAGGACCTAGCGATCTATGGCAATGGTCGGCCACAGCCCTCCTCGGTATTTGGCCCACAAATTATTTTGACTCTATGCTGACTAACAATATCCATTGATCTCACCATTAACATAATAAAACCCTTCAAAGACCCTAAATTCCCCCTCCCTTAAAATCATTTTTAACATGTTGATATGGAAATATAAGCCCCCGAAATCTTGGCTTCACTACTGTCCATTAATGATTTAAGTAAGACCCAATGTTCAACTGTTTGAATTGAAATTTCAACTCAGTAATCCATCAAGTAAATCCACAAAGTTTGCATCTTTAACTACCTCAAATCCCTAAACATAACATCATCATTATCCTGCTAATAAGAAAATCCCTAAACATAAAAATAATCGAAATTCCCTATTCAAATTTTCAATATCTATTTCAATTCAAACTAAATTTTACACATTCAAGCTATATAAAACTCAAAAATTGACATGTACAGAAACTTGATTTGTTGCAAACGAATACCTGGATTAAGAAGAATGTAGAAAGACGGGACTTCCCTTTAGCTACTTTAGTGTATCCTATTGATCAAAATTCAATAATCACGAGATAATTTTAGATTTATATGTCAATAATTCAATAGAAAGGGGGGAAAATAGGGAAAACAAAAAGGAAGAAAACATGAAAAATGTACAAGTAAAAAAGAGGGTATACTTGAATCAACGACCATCCGGTAGGAATAATCAGAGCCATCAGTTCCCGACGGCCTTCCGGTGGCTGATCTCCTCGGCTGCATCTTTTTTGTCTGAGTCAAAATTGTCAAAAGTTCTAAATTTCAGGGCATCAAACACGATTACACGACCATGTTCTACCCCGGTTAAGAGTCATTTTGTTACCCCTTGGGAATTTTTACTTTCACTAATTTTTTAAATTATTTCGTGTATCGATGTTACTTTTGTAAATGTCTTTAAAATTTTTATTTATATATTTTAATGTTATTATTTATAGTATAATTTAAATAGTTTCAATTTCAGTTTTTCTTATTCTTTGTGTAATAGTAAACAACCGTAGCAATTTCTTGGAGAATGAGAAAATAATTCTTTTTTTGGATTAGGTGTACAGTCTAGACCTGTTGAATTTTAACCCGATTTAAAATTGACTTGAAACCAATCGATAGATCGTGCGTCATAATGAAGAAATTTTATCTTGACTCAAAACCCAAACGAATCCAAGACGAATATTTTGATAGAATTTAGGAAAATGGGCCTGGGCAACCCAAACAAGGAGAAGAAGAAGTAGCCCACTCATAAACCCAAAGGAGGTTCACTACTAAAACCAATTGGTAATAGTAGGAGTTACTCCTTGAATATATAAACTGATGCATACTCTTCTCTTTCTCCGATGTGGGACAACTCACATGTGGGTAACACTTGGGCACTTCAACACTCCCCCTCACATGTGAGTGTCCTTAGAATTTTAGCCCACCAGAAGGGTTACAAACCTATTGGGAATGAACATCCAATTAAAGGCCCCTTAACCAGTGGTAAGATTAAATGCCCAGTATAAAGGCCCAATAACAAACCGGGCTCTAATACCATGATAGAATTTAGGAAAATGGGCCTGGGCAACCCAAACAAGGAGAAGAAGAAGTAGCCCACTCATAAACCCAAAGGAGGTTCACTACTAAAACCAATTGGTAATAGTAGGAGTTACTCCTTGAATATATAAAGTGATGCATACTCTTCTCTTTCTCCGATGTGGGACAACTCACATGTGGGTAACACTTGGGCACTTCAACATATTTTGACCCATTAAAACGTCAACAGTTTCAATTAAATCACTCTTTTATTAATGCCGGTTTATTTAAAAGTCTTACTAATTTAATTATTATTTTCTAATATATTTGAAAATAAATTATAAACCATGTAAAATTATCAATTTTAGAAAATAAAACAGGGCATTCTACATTATTTTTGCAACTTCAACCTCAATAATCTCCATGGTGTTTGACCAATTTTAGAAAATAACCTCAATAATCATTTGTTTAACAAATTAACAAATTAACACAAACCAAAAATAAAATATGATTGAACAAAGAATGTCAAGAAACAATGTTTAACCCTAAATTCATTAAACCCTAAATTGATTCAAAATCAAAAATCATGAATGAACAAAGAATGAAAGAATGTCAATTGTCAAGAAACAATCTTTAAGAAAAATAACCCTAAATTGATTAACCATTTAGCCTCATAAACTGATTCATGAATCATGAATGAACAAAGATTCAAAGAATGTCAAGAAACAAATCAACAATGTTTAACAAATTAACAAATAACAATCAACATTCAAATTTCAACACAAACCAAAAAATAACATTCAACACAAATAACAATCAACATTCAAATTAATCAAATACTCAATGAGAAAATCAACAAAAAAAAAACGGTGAGCCGACAGAGAGAGTGAGAGTGACGACTTACCAAGGTCCAAGAAGTTTTCCGGCAGCCGTGAAGCGGTGAAGGTCGGAGCTCGGAGGAGTTAACCTGGGAAATGGGAAGTGGGATACTGGGATGAGTTTTCGAAGGTGAGAAATGAGAATGGGTTTTGGTCTTTGGAAATTGGGGAAAGAAATCAGAAAGTGAACCTGCCAACCTGGGAAGGTTTTCGAAAATTAGAAAAAAAAATTCTCAAAATTTTGCAGTTTGGTGGATTCGTACCCGGTATATGCTGTCATATACCAAAAGCCTTACCAGCTGAGACACTTGGTACATCAACATAAATGATAAAACTATACTCGAAAATTTATATTAGTCAAATGCTGTCGATTGACATCATTGACTAATAGTAGATCCGCCCCTGCCAATGAGGCAAATGATAATTAATTAAATTCAAAAGAAAGTTATAGTACATGATCCCTAACCACTAAGGGTATTTAGCAAATGATTAATAGTTGTTTTCAGTTGATTTTAAACATTTTATTAGGAGTAATTTGTTTTAAATAAAATGTTTCAACCGGCTAATTTACCAAATCTTAACATTATGTTGTTTAATCATACGGTCACTCACCAATCTATATGTGCCAAATAAACTAAAATTTGTCAATAAGAAAAATTTCTCAATAAAAGAGTTACATAGAAGAATTATTTACAAAGAATATGATTATAAATTATATTATTTATATATATGAAAACAAAATAATTAAGAAAAATTAGTGTGCTTTAAAAAAAGCTAAAAGGCCAACAAGAGGTGCATTAATGTATGTAGCCGGTTCAGATTGAGGAAAATCAGCTCGAGAATCAGCATATTTGTCATTAATATCCGGTCCACCAACAACTGCACCAACTAAGACATTAGGGTTTGGATTGCTACTGAAGAAGTAGGAAGTTCCTCCTTGACATTCAAGCTTTTTTTGATACACATTAATGGAAGGCAAAGATGAACCTCTATGGTGTATTCTTTGAGGATATTTTTGGCCATATCCTACCATGTATGACATTTTTAATGGATTATCACCGAGTATATAGTTTACCTGCATTAAAAAATCATCTTAAATATTAGATATATTAGTTTATTTTATCGTTCTACATACCATACTATTGTAATTAATCTATTTTATAGTGGTATACTGTATTAGTTGATTGTCAAATTTATCCATTATTATGATATAGATGTTTTCCTATTTTATTTTAAATTTAATTAATTTTTAGTTTGTAAGGGAAAAAAAATCAGAATTTATAATAGAATAATAAAGGTTTGAAATTATATAATTATATTGGCTAGCTTTATTTAAATGTCAACCATTTGGATTTAATCTTTTCATTTCACTTAATTTTCTAAATTGATGAACTTAGTTTTTGATAGTCCTTTGTTTTTTCATCTTTGTAGACGATAAACAATTAAATTTTAAAAAGTTGAAGATGGCTAATTTACTTAAATTATAATTTTGACATCGCTTATTATATGATCACTAAATTCAATAATATATTAGCATAAAATATTCATTTTTCAATTTGAATTTAGTGCATACGTAAATTTTAATTAAAAATTTTTATTACTATGTAACAAATTCAAAAAGACATAGAGATTTTGTATACATACTTGACGCTTTGCAAAATTGGCAAGTCTGGTAGGCTTGACGATGACATTTCCACAACGAATTGTGTTTTTAATACTACTTGTATAACGAGCATAAACTAAAAATAGAAATGATAGAGCTGTCGAGTGTTGTAAGTTACTTCCACCTTCTTTAAACAAAAGTCCACCTAAACAATTTTAAATACATTATATAGAAAATAAATACATATTTATAACTATATATAAAAGTTTAAAAATAAAAATATCAAATATATATTGAGGAGTTACTTAATTGTTGAACATTGGGCCGAAAGTATTGATTAAGTTTATTAATAAATGTACTGGTTAAGTTGGTCAAAATATTAGTCTGTGACAGTATATTGAAGATTTAATATGGAGCATATAAGAAGATATGCACTCTTTACCTGGGCTATATGAGACTGATTTGGTGGGAGATTCAGGCAACACAGAGCATACAAATTTGTCAGCATTAACAACAAATGGATTAGGCTGAAGATGATTAGCAATTCCCAACTGTCCAACAAATACACAACCAAAAATTATATTTTAATTGACTTAAATATGATAATACGAGTTATATCTTCAATTTAATCAATTTATATTTGTTTCTGTTATTCTGATTAGGGCTTCTTGCCTACTAATCTACGTGATTGTTTATTGTTTTTACAGTTTATTTTTCTTGCGTTTGTTGTAACAATATATTATTATTTTCTCTGTTTGTGTGAGTTTTTTATTGCAGGTGACGCACTACAAAAGAATAGCAAAAAGGTGATTTGGTCAAAAAGTGAATCTGGCGACGGGGGCAAGTCGGGCAACAACTTTAGAATGGACGTCATTCCCTTGGTCACTAAATGCAAAACGGACGCCAATTCCTCGCCTGACCATCGCCTGATTAAAAGATACAAAAGGTGATAAGCTTCTCATAGCTAATCCGTCACCAATGGCGATGAGTACGCTCCGGCCACTCTTATTCCGTCGCTATTTTAATACTTATTTGTAGTGACGTTTTCCATCACAACATATCTGATATCACTACGTTTACAAATTCAGAAACCGAGGGAGTACTATTCAACACTAAGACTTGCCTTAGAAACAAGTACGTTAATGCCAGCATGCTTGGTATCCCATCCAAATTCAGCAAAACTACCTCCATTATAAGGTGGATCTAATTTGTACATATTCTTCAAAACATAATCCGAGTAATAGGACAATTTTGATGCCCTGTATATCCATGCCGCTGCCCAGATCAATTCATCCTGTAACAATATATCATAGTTTTGATTAAGAGTATATTAATTACATAAAATTAACAAATAATTAATCAAGACATAAAAATTAATTAAAAGAATAATTTGATTTAAATTACCTGATAACCACTATAATCACAGTAAAATGAACAAACCCAAGGTCCAAGACTTTCATTGTAAGAGCCTTGGTATGAATCTGCAAAATTGAATACCTGACCCATATATATACATAGGCATTAATTAATTAGGACATCACTAGCTCAAATAATTTTTAACTTATTTTACGGGGCAATCAGACTTATCGTAAAATAATATATATTTTTTAATTCACATGGTAATCATATTGAGGTTTGTAATAAACTTGATTACTCACATGACCTTCGATATCAAAAAAAACTTAAGTGGTCATTTAAAATATATTTTATAATAAACAGATGATTTTTCATTTTTATTGAGACTAAACATTCTGTCATCAATTTAAGTAATTTTTATGTCAAAACAATTACATGTTTTTTAATTAACGATCAACTAACATATATCAAAAAAGTTCATTTCCGTCTATTACATTTACTCATATATGTAAATTGAAGAAGGTGGTTTACTATTATGTTTACTATATATAATAGTTAAGATTTGAGGGATTACCATGTAGAGTTTTCCTAAATTTTTAATATTCAACTTGCTTGTATTTACGTTGAATAATATAAAATATTAATTTCCTCTGTAGCTAAAAATTAGACACTTACGAGTTACCATGTATAAAATATGATGTTAAAATAATGTCAAGAATAGTTGTTTTTAATCGCAAAATAAACATTTTGCATATGTAAAATAAATCTCCTGTAGAATTTGAAAATTAAATGAACACTAAAAAAATTTGCTACACCAATCGACTTTTCCGACTATCATTAAACACTCGGAAATTTTGGTTAAATTTTGACCAAGTGGCTAAGCGAGCTACGTAAGGATCGGACAAAGATGCGTGCACATGATGCATATATTAGTAGAGAATACCGTTTTAGCCCGGCTGAGAAGACGTGCGGCATATGTACGATTAGAAGACCTTAACACAATTGAAGCAGCAGCCAATGCTGCAGCAATCTCCGCTGAAACTTCAGACCCTGGATTTGTTCTACTAACCGCAAAGGGTGTTCGCGGTGTGTCCATATCTTCGGGTCTCTCCCAGCAGTTGTGATCTCCGAATCCATCTCCGACTTGCACAAACACGAACCCAGGAACACTAGTGCACTTCAAGAAGTAGTCCGTCGCCCATTGGATGGCCTCGCGAGCATGTTGGAGTTCGGAACCAAAAAAGGGTCCAAAATCCGCTACGCTCCAAGCCAGCATGGTTGTTGTGAATGCCATTGGGAAGTTGAATTTTACATTGTCACCAGCATCGTAATATCCTCCTACTAAATCTACCTGAAAATGCTAAATTTTTAATTTTTTTTAATACTCCCTCTTAATCATTCTAGATTTCTAGTAGTCTCATTTGACTGAGCACATTTATCAATATAATAATTCTATTATTATTATTAATATCTCTAAAGGAGCATAATCAAATTAATAATTGTAAAAAGTTGACATTAATCATCTTTATATTGAAACGAATCAAATAAGATCTATATTATAAATTAAATAGTTGTATCATCTTAATCTTTTATTTTCTCGTCGTAATTCACTATTTTAAATTTTATATTTAGATTATTTTTTATACTTTTTACTTAAATAATTATTAAAGACAGTACAAAAGGAAGAGAGAATTAATCCTACATTTAGGTGGTGAAACTCGAAATCATATCCCAACGATAAAAGATAAAAAAAGTCATTGTTAGGCTGATATATGATTCTCTTTCTTTTACGTATTTTTTTAAGAAAATAAAAATAAATAAGGACAACCATGTAAGTCTCGTAACTATTCAATAACCATTACTATGTGAGTGTCGTAACTATATTAAACATCCAACGATGTATACTCCTTACGTATAGTAATCCAATTGACATGCAAATATGAGTAACTATTAAAAGGAAAAGAAAAAAGAAAAACCCCACTCGGACCCTGCCTTGTGCGGAATATCGAGAAGGTCCTTTCCTTTCCTTTCCTTTTATTAAAAGGAAAATGAAATAACTCGAGAATAAAACGAAATGACTTACGCCAATTTGGATGCCATCACGAAGAGCGGAATCCTTACGCCAAGTCATACGTTGAGAAGGTGGCAATTTCCCTGACCTTTGGCCTTCAAAGAACAATATACTCTTAGTTAGAGCATCCCCATAATCATGACTAACACCTACTTTCAACAAAACTCCTATCAAAACCAACACCAACCCTACTCTCCCACCCATCATCTTCATCTTCATTTCGATCGTCTGTTTTAAACAACTGTCAAACAGATAAACGCTACTTAAAATATTACTTTATCGAATATTAAGTAACGTTTTAGTCAAAATAAAGGGGTAATACTATATCTGAAACGCTATATGAAGATTTAATTTATTATAGAATTTGGTTTGTTGCATATTTATATGAAATTTAGGCCTAGGAAGTGTAAAAAAGAAAGGTAGAGAGAGTAAAGGGAAAGGGATATGAATAATTAGGAAAAATAATCAAATGATTACAAGTTGGGTAGAAGATACTTAGAGTTTGGCGTGGGAGGCGCAACTTGGTGTGATTAAACTTGAAAAGAAATTGTTGCGTTAATTAGCATTTTTAGGAGTTGTGCCATGTATCATAAAAATGTATGTTGGCTGAATTTCTAAGTTTTTAAGGCATATTTTTTAGGAGAATATTATTGGAAGTACAAATGTGTACAACAAAGTAGTTGTATTAGTATGATTTGGAAAGCATAATTAATCTTAATTCCTTGGTTATATTGATAACTTTATGATTAAGAATATGTCTAAGTTCTATTAGCATTGGTGTTAATATTTTGTTTTGATAAAAGGATTTGTATGGAAAGGAAATGTAGGAAGTTTAATTAGAGAGGATAATTTCTTTTATTTGGATAATATATTTGGAGTGGATGAATTTAAAAGGAAGGAATTTGAAGAGATTAGTTCCCTTAGTTTTATTAACGACAAGAGAATCGAGTTTTGGTTCAATTGGAGCAAATATTACTTTTCTAAGGTAAAGGTCATAACTCATAAGTTCTATTCTCACCTAATTCTCATTTTCATAAGCTGAATGATTCGATGGAAAATGAGTTTTTTTTTCCGTCCCTTCCTTCAACTCTTAAACAATCAAGAGAAAAGCTTCGTATCATTCTCTCCCCCTTTCCCTATTTTCCTTTCATCCAATGTTCTTTTCAAAACACAACGTAAGTTTATTACTATTGATAAAACATAATTAACATAAAATAATGTGTTAGTTATCACCAGTTTAAATTTTTAGTCATATTGTATTTTTGACATAAAACTATAAACCAGTATGACAAAAACTTACCATTAATTTAAATCTCGTCAATTACTAATCAATTTAAATAAAATATTTAGACCAGATATGAAGAACTTGGAATTGAAGGAAAAGGAAAACATGGGCTAGAATGATGGGAAAATGAAAACATATGTATTGACTAATTGGGACATCCAAGAGATCTAAAGCATGAAAATATGATCTTGTTCAACTCCCTTTACGTGCCTACCTACCAAACAAACTACCTTTAACACTCCTATTTAGCCTTTACTAACATAAGCCGGATACAAAAGATGGACCCATCCGTACGCCTTGCTTCGTTTTAACTATCCCCATTTTCCGAGATGATCTTATTCTTATAGCTCAAACTTTTTTGGGAATGAATAAACACAAAATCGAAGAGACGGTATTTTTGAGAAATCATCTCTAATTAGGCTGATTCATTATATATTTTTAGAATATTGTAAGTACGTATTAAGAATAAAGTAGATATTACGGTAAGTAAGCATTAAGGATAATATAAGTAGACATTAAAAGTAAGATAATTAAGCAGGTATTAATATTTAATGGATTGAGCTTGAGATAAGTCTCTCAAAGAGACGGTATTTCAAAAGGCTAGTTGATGAATAAATCAAATTTAAGTCTCTACGTGCTATTAAATTTGTTATTTTGTTATATGATGAAAACTGTGTGAATAAAAATATAAATATATATTGCAATCTAAAATAAAAATAAGATAAATTTTGTGAAATAGACAAATTTGTCTTATTTTGACTATGAGAGTATACCTTTACTTTTTTTTTTTTTTTGAAATGAGACTATGAGAGTGTACCTTTATAATATGCAAAGAATAACAAAATCTATATTATGTAATTAATTACTCCTAAAATTATCTTCGAGTTAGCGGCTTAGCGCATTACTTTAAAAAGTAGGAGTCAGGATTTAATTGATCTAAACCAATTCTATTTAGTTAATTGAGTCGAAAATTATAATTTTAACCTAAATTACAACAGAACAGATTGATCTAATTTTGAACCACTTAACTTGTTTAGAGTTTTTTGTTTTCATTTTAGAGTTTGTAATATTGATTACATCTTATTTTAAGGCCTTAATTTTAAACTTTTCGTTTATGAGTTGTTTATTTTGTATTTGCTACAAAAAATTGAAAAGTATTAAATGTATCAAGTTCAGGTTATACTTATTGCTGATTTAACTCAAAATTAACTCATTAGTTAAATGAGTTAAGTTATACATGTTTGTTTGATCAGGTTTAAAATTTTAATAGATCAGGTTGAGTCGACACATTTAATTAATTGCGTCAAAAGTCAACCCAAACTCACTTATCTCGGATTAAATTCATGTCGTTTTAGCAAATCGGGTCAGGTCATAGGTAAAAATTATTAGGATAAAGAAAGCAAAAATTTGGGTAAATTAGGATACGAAAACCAAAAGCAAAATAATCAAAATAATAAAACAGCCGTAAGTAAAAAAATATAGTAAATGATATTTTCCTAACTGATATTGAAAATTTTATAAGACAAGTTATTCAAGTTAAATAATCTCTCGGCTCAAAATAAAGCTGATCATTAAAGTATTAGAATTTTATAAGACAAGTTATTCAAGTTTTTTAGGCAGATTTTTTTTTTTTAATTCGTATTTTATACCTTGTCAAATAATGAATAAGATATAATTTTTATTACTTCAATTTCTCATATTTATTTATATAGCCAATTTTATATTAAATCGAAATTTTGACGTTATTTGCATTGGTGTTTGTCATGATGAATCATACAATACATTAATTTTAATGTATAGTGATGAAAAAGTCAAGTGAATATGGAAGTGACAAGTGTAATTTTTTTATTGGTCAGTATTTTTGGCAGGAGTATTTATGGCCAGGAATTTTTAAATACAACAAGATTATTTATGACCAAGGATTTTTAATGTTTAGTATAATAATTATATAACCAGGAATCTTTTCCTAAATACGGCAGGATTACACTTGACCAGTGATTTTTAAGTTTAGTATAATAATTATATGACAATATGACAATAATAGCAATTAGATCAGAGATTTTGACCAGTAATTTTTTTATTTATAGCAATAATAGTATAGTGATTAATTTATTTATGAACATGGATTTTGACAACTGAAACAAAATTTCTACAAATTTAAAACGGCAGGATTTTGAAATATGTCATCATAATAAGAATGTAGTATATAAAGAGGTGTTTTAAAACTTATAAACTCTTTATTAACAACCTATTTTGTGTTTTTAATATTTAATTCTTTTTTATTTACAATGTATGTATATAAATAAGTTATCACGCACCTATATTTAATATTTTCGTTCGTATAAAATTTCACTAAATGTATTAAAAAATCTTTCTATCCTAGTATATTATATTTTGTAACTTTGATTGCAATGCAAGAGAATAAAAGTCATAATTTTTGTTCCATTTCGTCCCATAAATCATTACCCTTTTTTTCTACATGTTCTTTTGTGAGTTTTATAAAATAAAAGTATTTGAAGATGTTTTAGTATAGTTTTATAAAACAATTATTCTCTTGAGAGACCGTCTTTTGTAAAGACGACTCTCAAAAGTCCAGCCCAAATCTATATTTAGAGTTGTAACAATATATATTTAGAATTGGACTCGGCTTTTGAGAACCGTCTATACAAAAGACGATCTCAAGTAAGGATTTGTGCTATGCAATATCATTACTCCTGAAGAGGTCCTTTCTCTGAAAGGGTATAGGTATTAAATATTCGTTATCTGACCCCACTCATACTCTATTTTTAAGTCGGAGATTGATGATGATGACTCCACTTTGATAATTTGAAATTTTATTTTAGTGTTTATTGCTCATTAATTCTTTAGATTGAATATAAATATAAGATTTTTGGACAAAATTGTTCTTCAATTAAAGTGTTCAACTAAATTAATTGTAACTTCAAAAAACAATTGATATTCATTGTTTTCACTTTATTATTACAATTGATATTTGACAGGCAACTTTTAGAATTTGCGTATGTATTTTATAAATTATTTTTCGTATGTATGCTTTTATGTAGACTTTGGATCCATAAAATTAGTGAATATCATTATCATACAATTTATCATTTATAAATTACAACTTGAAATATACCATTATATACTTCTACACTAATTTAATTTGTCATAAATTGATATCCAAGATAGAGTTGACGTACTTGATAACTAGTGCTGGTTTTCAGCATGCATATGATTATCGACGAATATACAAGCTTATCTATGTTATTTTAATATCTATAATTAATTCAATTGCATTAAATAAAAGTAGTTTTATTAAATTAGGAAAAATTATCGTGGATAATCTCATTTACACATAAGTTGACTGCTGATATAGTCCTTATTAATTATTATTTTTAAATGATCTAACATCGGTATATATATTTTTTTGATGACAATACTATTTTTCTTTCGTATTTTAACTGGCTACTATAGGTACCTACTAGCTGTTATCATGGTTATTAAATTTCAATTTTGATCTACTATTCTGCGATTTTACGATTCAAAAATAGGTGATCGATCTGGTTCGTAGATAGGATCTTAATGTTAGTTGAATCTTGCGATCCTACTTGCCTAAAAAATTTAGGTAGTAGGATCATAACACAATTCCATGATCCTACGATCTGATCCTATAAAGATAGTTTCAATCATATACTATATAGTTAAAAAATAATCTTAACAATATCTCTATAAAATTCATGTTTTTCTTAAAAGTATTATTTTTCAAAACTTAACAGATGAAGTCAAATAAGTGTTTATTTATACCTTTAAACTTAAAAAAGAACAAACATAACTGATAATCAGTAATCCAAAGCACAATGATGCATGTTTGTAGGGATAAAAGATCTTACAATTCGATTTTACCGATTTTAATCCTACCCATCAACAATCTTTAGTAGAATCCTAATTCTAATAACTTTGATCGTAACTCTCACTTATGTTTCCTAGACAAAATGTGGCAATGGTGCTATCAACAAAAAAATGTATAATATTGGGTTTTACAAAAATTAATTAATAATAAAGATTACTTACAATAAATAGACAATACGTGACGATAATTTTTCATTAAATAAAATAGGTGGCTCTGTTTTGTAACTTGGTGAATTAAATGATCACGGACATGGCACGTGGATCAAGCTTTCTGTCTTGGATCCATCCTTATTAACATTAATTGCATTCTTAGACAAAATGTGCTATGGAAATTGGAATGAAGATTAAGATTAGTCAACTTCACTAAATATTATGCTACTTAATATTTAGCCCTTGTTCCTAATGCAATGCACTATAAAATGGAAATTTACTAGAGAATTAAGGTGAAAAGTTTGAGAAATAAAGTTAATAATACATTAGGAGTAGCTTATGCAATCTTATCTTATCTTATCTTATAATATAAATTCACAACAAAATAGTCATAAAAAATACCTATAGTATATAATATACAAACAGAACACACATTTAACAACATCATACGTACGATTGAACTTTTTTCAATTGCTACTTCAATTGTTATCAAGAACATACGAGTTCACCAATTTCATTATACGTTCCAAGATTTAATTCTAGCGTTCAATTTAAAAGGAAATATCTAATCAAAATATCTTTTCAAGTATATCACCGTGATAACAACATAAGCATTTTTTGTATTATGATTACATTTAATATAAAATTGTTAATAAATCGATAATTATCATGCATATCCAAGAAGCGATAAAAGGTTCCATATGAGGACTTTGCTAAATTTTGTTAAAGATCCTACATGTTATGATCCCAAACAATCTATAAAAAACACGAGTATAATTCGATAATTTTAATTAAACGATTACACACAAAATTACCTGGCTTTGCTTAAAATTTGTGGTCATTTGCTTAAATTTGAAGCATAAAAATGACATGAAAACATTCATCATTATATGAAAAATTTTGGCACAAAAGATTCCTAGGGTGTGTAAATACTTTGACATTATAGAACATAGAATTGTTTTATGTTGAACTACTCTTGAAGTATAAGGCTTCGAGTTGCACTAGTCATGTTTAAGCAATGTACATGTGCACAAAATATGAATCCATTCATCTATTTGTTGTCCTTGTTTGCTTTTCAATTGGTGCATTACACATGTTCATATTACATTAGCATATATAACAAAACTTGCACTTCTTCCTACTTCCTCCTAATTAAATATTAATTGTTACATTATGATTATTGATACTATTTATCGTTTACATTTATTTTATATATTGTGGTTGATGTGTAAGAAAAAATATAGTCAGATAGTGTATTGATTTGTGTAAAAAATCAAATATAACAAATATAATAAAAAGGAGAAAGTACATACATACGTTATCTTTTAAAACAAAATAATTTTTGTTTAATAAAGTACATTCATTCTAGTTAAAAGATAAAATTATACATCCCTTTGCTACTATTTGATGTTTTTATGTTTTATTTTAGACAGTTTTATTTGTTATTTTCTTAAAGAATTTTTTTATTTGTATTTTATGCCATATTCTTTTATATAATCATACTAATTTTAATGCTTACAGTTTTACATATTTTTTACTAATTTATTTTAATATTTTTATAATGCTTATAGTCCTCATATGTTTTTATTTTAATATTTTTTAATGTTTGTGGTCCTCATATTTTATCATCAACTTTAATTATATTATTTTTATTGCTTATGTCCCCACTTTTCTCAATTAAACATAAATATTTAATAAAATAATATATTCACCATCTAAAAATATAATTTTTCTTAATTCTCCTAAATATTCATTATAAAACATCAAATATGAACTAAGAGAGTAGAAAAAAAAGAATGGTTGCCACCACTAATTACATTTCATATAACTAAGAAATAATAATTAATATATCAAATAAATTAGGGATGATTAAATATTTAAATGGTCGTATATCTTTTCTTATAAATCTATGCATCACCTTATTATGATTCAGTGCATATTGCCTATTTTCAAATACATTCTTTAATATTATTAAAATTCGTATTAAAATTTATTAAAAATTACAAGCTTGATAACAAAGATTTCTCTTTAAAAAACCAACTAACATATGCGTGGAGTAACTCTCAAGATTCATATGCTGGTTTGTTTTATAATTCCCATATCTAGTTTGATTTTCTAAAAAAATTGGTAATCTTAGACAAACAACTATGTCAAATTTGCGTTAAAATTTTTTGGAACAAACCTTGTAGGTAAACAACACATTACACATGTCATCAATATTAACTTTTTTTTTTCATTTCAAAAAAAAAAAAAAAAAACTATTTTTTTGTCCCTTTGAATTTGCACCTTAAAACTTAAATATGAGAGTTTTTTTTGAGTTTTAGGGCGCAAACTCAACAGGACAGGGAGAATATTTTGATGATTTTTAAATTAAGCCAGTAGTCGTCGGTCATTAATCATTTTGCCTCATATTCTTTTGGCCAAAACTAAAGAGATGGATATAATGAGTTAAAATAGCGTGGAATCTAATATAAAAAGAGATAAAATAGATAGTTAAATTAGTAGGGTCATATTCAATAATAAAAAATAGGTGAATTTATTATAACAAACTAATATAGAAAATGAAACAAATTAAATGTTTTTTCATATGGAATCATTCTATTTTATTAAAATATTAATTAAATTAAATTCAAAAAATTATTCCACTTAGACTTAAAATCTATGGAAATTAACATATATTTAATTCTCCAATGTAATTAACTTTATACATATCCAATCATATTTAATGACATTATTACAACATTTTAATCAATAAAATCTTAGCACTTTTTACATTATTTTATCAATCTCTAATAGAATCTATTTACGTGTAATAATAATTATTTAATTATTTTAATTTCTTTTCAAATTTCAAACAAAAAGATTAAAAACAAAGAGAGTAATATATTCTGTTAGAAAAATAAAAACAAAATTGATTAGAAAACAGAGAAAGAGAATCAGAAAAGATACATAACAATAACACTATTCATTTATTATATTTTTGTCAAATTCTTAACACTATTCATTTATTATATTTTTGTCAAATTCTTAACACTATTAACTTATACCTTGTGGAATAGGTTAAAGAAACCTTAATAAATATTTAAATACTAGTTTATTTTTCTGTGCATTAAATTAAATTAATTCAATTATTTTTATTAGTTTCTTATCCATAAATTTAATTAATATTATATTTTGATACTTTTGTTTAATATTTGTATATTTAGTTTCTTATCCTAGAGAATACTTTTCTATATTTATCCTGAATATCTTGCTTAATATCAAAGAAAACAAATCTTAATTTATTTGTTAAATATTTGTTGTTTCATTAAAATTTTAAGTGGAAGAAAATAAGTATGATTGTGACATGAGTCATTAAAATTAATGACTTTAAGTATATACAAATAGTATAGATTATAGATAGATAAATAAGTACTATTTTAATATGAATACCAAAATTATGTTAATAATTAGATTCTTCGTTATTCAATACACTAAATATTGAGAAAATTTCCAGCAAAAACAATGCAAAATTAATTTGAGTGGAAAATGATTAATTAGTTTTCCTCTTTCAAATGATTAAGTTAATATTCTTAATTTCTTTTTTTTGCTTGTCCATAATTCTTTGAGTACAATATTGAGAGAGAAAAAATAAGTTGACCCAGTGAATAATCTGCCCACTACTAAAAAATAAATAAAATTAATATATGTTTGTTGTTGGTGAGTTAAATTTTTACTATATATTACTCCTTCCGAATCATTTTAGATGTCCCATTTCTTTATTTGGCAAATTCATATCAATTGTCTCATTTCCTTTTTTTGTCTATCTTTATTTTACCTAAATTCCCCCACTTTTACTACTCACAATACCCAACTACCACCTTTACCTCTCTTTTCCAATTCCTAATACCCTAACTATCACCTTCACAATTAATTTAATTAATTAAAATACCCAACTACAATCTTTTTAATGGACCCCACACCACCCTTAATAACCGTGAAAATTCAAATGGAACATCTGAAATGATTCGGAGAGAGTAATATTTACTAACAATATACTATATGGTTTACCCTATGGATAAATAAAATAGTGTCCTTCATTTATTAAAGAAAAAAACATGAATTGTTTCTGACATTTTTATCATAGAGACAAGCAATCCAAATTAATCATAAAAGATCCACTTTTTAAAGCAAAGCATAATCAATTTATGTTCAATAACTCATCACAATCTCTAGCATGTATTATACTTATATATAACCAAACCACTCCTAGAGATCTGAGTCCCTCTTATTGCACTCTACACCAAAACCTAAAAATATGCAAATGAGATCTCTAAATTTTCTATTTGTCTCCTTAATAATCTTGTTTTCCTCTATAGCTTGTACCTTCTCTAAATCCTTAGAGCATGATGTCGAAGACGCTCCCATCGATAGCATATCCGAATGGTGTGACACTGTTCCTTATCCTAAGCCATGTAAATACTTCGTGGCTCGAACACCAGGCATGTTCGAGCCAAAAACAAAGGCTGATTTTAGGAAAATGATTGTAGAGGCGGCCTTGGACCGCACTTTAGCAGCCCAAGGCCACTTATGGATGTGGGGTCAACAATGTGCAAACCATAGGGAACGAGCTGCTTGGTCCGATTGTATTAGTCTCTATAGCAACACAATCTATCAACTTAACAATACTCTTTATGGGTTAACCAGTAACTCGAGTTTCACTGATTTCGATGCACAAACTTGGTTAAGTTCTTCACTCACTAACCTTGATACATGCATGAGTGGGTCCCAAGACATGAACGTTACAAAGTTCATTTGGCCCCACGTCTCATACAATGTATCCGAATTAATATCTAATGGGCTATCAGTCAACGAAGGTCTAATCGATGATTTTATCAACTCAACTAGCAATGGTACGGGCACAACCAACGATTATCCTAATTGGGTTAGCCATGACGAGAGGAGGTTATTACAAGTTTCTCGAAAATTGGCTAGCTCAAGGGCAATGTTCGTGGTGTCGAAAGATCGATCGAGCCCTTATCGGTCCGTTCAGTCGGCGATCAATGCTGCGGCTAGGAGTCGTATTAGAGGGAGGAAAATAATACACGTTAAAAGAGGGATTTATAAAGAAAATATATATGTTGGTCCATTTAACAATGATATTATGTTGGTTGGTGATGGAATGAGGAATACTATAATTACTAGTAGTAGAAGTGCTCGATCTGGTTATACGACTTATAGCTCTGCAACTGCAGGTATATTCATCCCATATTTCTCCTTTTTTGCTTTTGATTAAAAATTAAGGAATATTCAAAATAAAATTAAATGACATCAGTGTTTAAATATTAATTTTTAAAAATATTAATAGTACAACTTAAATGAATGGTGCAATACTGTAGAAAATCAATATATTAACCAACTTAAACAATACACTTATCAGCGTATTTAGAGATATAACAAATTAAATATGGTCAATTGACAAAGACATTGCACAATGTTGCATCCGTTACTGCATTCATGTGTTGATATGATTATTAGATCAGTATTACATATATTTCTTATCGTATGATTTTTATGGTCAAAACTCAAATGTAGGAACCTCAATTGAACAAATGAGTAAATTTATTGCTCGAAAAGTGATTAGACATATGCATCGTGTTGCTTTGTATGTGGGTAATTCTATAAACAATTATCTAATTTTAACCATTAGTAATTACATCTGAGTCATATATTTTTGACGACTTATAATTAAAAAAATATTTAAAAATATTTTTGCATTAAACTTAATTACTTCTAACTGAATTGAGAATAATGAGAATTGTAATGATTATTGTGCATTAATTTTTGAGGAAGACCAATTGTATTTTGTTCCCATGCTGAATTATGTCATGAACTAAAGTGTGTGGGAATGAACTACATGAAAGTCACACGGCTAAACTAGGTATTTCGTTAAGGCTTCATATTCAAAATTTTACAAGTAAATGTGCAAAATTGACCTTATTATATACGTATTTCACTATCTATAAATTTATTCCAATTCACAATTAATTTAAAAAATTATAATTTTTTTGTTTGATTTAAATTTGGTTGTTGAGCTTATCTTTTCTCCAAGTGTTCTTATTTATTACTCCCTCCGGTCCAGTTTACTTGTCCCATTTCCTTTTTTGGCGATTCCTCTTTACTTGTCCCATTTCCTTTTTTGGATATCCTTTTTTACCTAAATACCCCCACTTTTTCAAATCCCAATACCCAACTACCACCTTTACAATTAATTTAATCAATTAAAATACCCAACTACCACCTTTTACATGGACCCCACCACTATCTTAATCTCCGTGCCCAGTCAAATGGGACATCTAAACTGGACCGGAGGGAGTATATTTTTAGGCGCTTTTAAATTGATTCCACCTGAACTCAAAATGATCGATTAAACACCCACATAAATAGCTATGTAGCATTTATAAGAAGATTAAGATCTATAGCTATAATATTTTATCACCCCAATGTCATTAAGCATGTATCCCTCCTAATTAGGGTGGAAGTTGAGAGTATCTAACGTATGTAACATTTCTCTTATCAATCAATAATAAGACTATCAAAATAATTCTAATTGACCCTTAATAACAAACAACATGAATAACCGCAGATAAATAAAAACGCACATAATTTAATTTAATATAATCACTTTTAAACATTATTGGTATTATATGTATCATCCATCATTGACTTATCTTTCTATTACTTGAAGCAACATCTTCCTAAGTCAGATTTTCTCATATGTACTTAATTATTACACTTTGTAATCATTTTCCATTTGATTATTTCTTAAGTCAGTAATTGCTTGACCATTATGGACGGTGGGCCTTGTGCCAAGCAACAATTCATGCATACTAACACTAACTAATAACTTGTTCATGCTACATTGCTACTACATTTTCTCTGTTTTTTCTTGCCTTATAGACCGTCTTTAGTAAAGATGACTCTCAAAAGCTCAGTTTAATTGCCAATATATATTGTTTCTACTCTAAATATAGATTTATACTGAACTTTTGAGAGTCATCTTTACAAAAGACGGTGTCTCAAGAGAGCACATGTATAATGTTTCATTAATATTTACTAAAAATATTATTTACTCAATTTCAAATATGAATCATATACTCCATGATCTATTACCAAAAACTATAATATGAAACAAAGTGGGAGACTGGTCGGTTTGACAATTGGCTAGAGCTGTTGGCTATAGCTGAAATATTGTCTGATGAATCAGTTGTATAAACTTACTATTTAAGTCTGTTGTTATGGGTATATATATTTGGTAAAAATTAATCATTGGTTATTGGTAAATGATTAGAGAATAAGTTGGTACCAAGCCAAAAGTCAAAGTAACTCTCAGTAGCTTTTTGATTTTCACTTAAAAACTAGCTCAAATTATTATCAAATACACATTTTATATTGTTTGTAAATTGTAAAAAACAAAAATAAAAATAAAAAAAATATTTGCCAAATACTCCCTATTATTGAGGCATTCCATAAGCAAAAAAATCTAACAATTTGGTTTTTTTATTTTAATTATAATTTATTATGTAGGTATTGATGGGCTTCGATTCATTGCCCGCGACATCACCTTTCAGAACACAGCTGGGCCACAAATGGGCCAGGCCGTAGCACTTCGTTCAAGCTCGGATCTTTCAGTTTTCTACAGATGTGCATTCCTTGGATACCAAGACACACTTTTTGTACACTCTCAAAGACAATTCTACAAAATGTGTTATATTTTTGGCACCATAGACATTATATTTGGTAACGCAGCCGTTGTGTTCCAAAGTTGCATGATCTACGCTAGGGTACCCGTTTATGGCCAAGCTAATGTCATAACAGCCCAAGGTCGAGCTGACCCGAATCAAAACACTGGGATTGTGATCCATGGATGTCGGATCATGGCCGACCAAGACCTTAGGGGTAAAATTGCATCCATTACGACTTACTTGGGTCGTCCATGGCAACAATATTCGCGTACCATTATCATGAGATCGTATTTGGGTGGGTTGGTGAACGGTGCAGGTTGGATGCCTTGGAAGACTGCTGGGTTTTTAAGAACCTTGTACTATGCAGAGTATGGAAATTTCGGGCCTGGAGCAAGACTTCGACATAGGGTCAGGTGGCCCGGTTACCATATCCTCACTAGGCCCAATGCAGTCTCGCAATTCACCGTAGAACGCTTTATCGCTGGTCGAAAATGGCTTCCAGCAACTGGTGTGCCCTTCAGTCCTGGAGTGTAAGCCATTTAAAATTGTGTTAATTATTTTGTTTGATGATTAATTTCTCATTGATCATAATATTGGTGGAGCTACTCTCTAGGGATTATTTTTTACTCCTTTTCCTAATTGAGTAATTATTTGAAGATTTATTAGGTAATTATTATCAAATTATGTTGATTTATACATATTTAATTCATGTAAAAATGAGGGATTGGAGGATTTATAATTAGGGCAACATTCTTTCCCTTTACAAACCTACATTTGTATTTCAAAATTAAGCATGACAGAGTTTGACATATTGTTTTGATCATTTTCTATCCTCTTCTATTTAAGTATTGTACCCCTATATTTTTGTACCTATACAACATACATCATCATCAACCCAGTAATCCGCTCAAAAACAGGGTCTGGGTGAGAAAAGGTGACGAACAATCCATACCCGTATCCATAGAAGGCCAGAAGAATGTGGTCAATTTTACCCAAAAAATTAAAGCCCTGCATAGAGTATACATAACCTAGTCAAAAATGGACACCATCAAATACTTGAGTTGGCTTGCAACCCGATCTCCAACTGAACAAGCTCTTCCGGGCTTATTCTCGGGCGTATTCAGGCTGAACTCTTGGTGCAAACAACCATCAATAAACACTCATGCAGGAAATACCTTGCTTACAAAACTTGATACCTTAGTAATGAGAAATCATGTATTCATATCAACTAATTGTTTTAAGTGTACAGAACTTTGAGTTTCTTCGATTTCGTCGGATATATGAACTAGCAAAACTTCGAATACAGGTCATCATCCTAATGAGCGACGCTATATATATCAGAATACTAGCATGAAAAATTGCACAGATGCCTAGCGGAAGAGCCTTGAAACTGATCTTTTAGGTACTTTGCCTTCGAGCTTCAGCCTTCTATACGATTCTCTAATATGGCATGGCCTGATGGGACCAGTATCCTTTCTTTCAGCCATCACTATCTTGGCTGCAAAAAAACGCAATACTGATCAATAGGTAGCAATTATGATGTATGAGCAATAAAAAGTGTTAACTAACAAGATCATCAATATGATACTGTGACTTGAACTGTCAAGAGTCTAGTTCGTTAATAATAATTGTTTCGAGTATACATTGATTGAACATTACACGATCATACCCAAAGGATGAGAGACTATGAGAAGTGACGACTTCAGTCATTGAAGTTCTTAGACTCAATTGTGTTTAGAAAGGGCGTCCTAAAAAAGACCAAATTTTAAGCATAGAATTGTTAAGGATGACATATTAGCAAAACATTTAAATCAGCTACCATAACCAAAGAGTAGCTTTTTCCAAATATTTCTTCCCTAGTTCGAAAATACGAACATTGCTCCATTATCCAACACACACACACACACAAAAAAAAAAAAACTTATGTCGATAAATAACTAAATAAGTATACAATAAGCCAATGGTTGTCTTATATTTATTGCCCTTTCTAGAATTTTTTTAAAGAGTTATGCCTCACAACCACAAACCCATTTTCATTCTCTCCTTCATCACTGTGAGTCTGACACTTGCAAATGCATACTTAAATACGAGAGGAATGAAGTTCTATTCTCTAGAGCTAGCCAAATCAAAGTACTATTCTTAAGATCAGCAAAGCGAAATCCATACCTGTCTCGACAAGTTCCCCTACAAACATTTTTGCAATTCCTGACACTACAATTGTCATAGGTACAGAAATCTTCTGACTGCCAGTAACGCTCACTAGTAACTGCATTTAAAACACAAAAATATGTTGCAATACAAAAGTAACTTGAAGTTGACATATAAAACTTCCCATTGTTCAATGCTCACTGATTTACAGTAATGATTTATGTTACTTGGACATGGTACTGATGTCGGATATTGGTATGTGTCCAAATGTCTAATATGTCTAAATATTTAATTTTACGCCTAATATGAAGTGTCTAAGTGTCATAACAATGTCCGAGTATCAAAGATCGGACACGGGTGAAGCCAAATGAAAGAGTCCGAGTAACATAGGTAATGATCTTCTTAAAGCTAACAGATCAATTTGGGAACAAATATCATAATCGAGAATATACCCTTTTCATGTTGGATTTCTGGAAACCGGATCTACGGTAAGATTCATATCTGCTCATCTGTTCTTGTGTAAATTGAGATAAGATGGCCCTGAAAATAATTATCAAAATACAGTCACTTGTAAGGATTTTAAACAAGCCCTGA
The DNA here is from genome assembly GCA_019425755.1 of Amaranthus cruentus. Classification (NCBI taxonomy): domain Eukaryota; kingdom Viridiplantae; phylum Streptophyta; class Magnoliopsida; order Caryophyllales; family Amaranthaceae; genus Amaranthus; species Amaranthus cruentus. The sequence continues at coordinate 266,850 of CM033456.1, forward strand.
ATCTAATACTAATGAGGTGTGATATCAGTAAGGACTAAGGAAAAAACTTATTCATGATCATCAAATGTTTCAGTCTACTTGAGAGATAATACTAATGAAGCAACACAAAGTTAACGAAAAAATTCCAACCTGGATACGTGCCTTTTCCGGAAGATATATGTATTGTCAATATTAACACAAAAAGAAATGTTGATGCAAGTTTTAAAACTTAAATTTCAAATTGTTAATCAAATATTCCCCCGTCCCATGAGTTAGCTATAACTTCTTTTTGTTTATTCCACCTAATTTGTGGTATGAGCTAGCAACAACCAGGAATTACAGTAACAAGGAAAAGAAAGAAAAACAAGAAAGAAAATGAAGACTGCTGAATTTCGAGTAATCAGCCACTCCAAAATAGCCTTAGCTTGTATTACTGTTTGCATGACTACATCATATGAGTATTGTATTATTTATAGAAGTAAGATAGCTGCCAGCTCAATACTTACATACCCCATACATTCCATTCACCCACTAATAATACGGTTATGATATCATTACTCTATAACAGAAATATTCCTCTTTGATGCCACCTCATTACTCTTCTTGCCTCTTCTCTGATATGTTAATATGTTGGGCTTGGGCTGCTTATCTTTAGTGAATGGCATAGCAATACCCCCCGTCAGAAGCAACACCTTGTCCTCAAGGTGGAAGGCTGGGTATAGTGCGTCCAAGAGCAAGGCTTCTTCCCATGTGGCTTCGGATTCAGGTAGCTTGTCCCAAGAGACCAAAACTTCCAGTACCCCAGCTGAATTGTACCTCCAT